>JAWQFJ010012123.1:17500-31732 GCA_034096865.1 Theodoxus fluviatilis
TTGCGTGTGTGTGTGTGTGTGTGTGTGTGTGTGTGTGTGCGTGCGTGTGTGTGCGTGTCCGCGGTTGAGTGTCTGTGGTGTGCGCGCGCGTGTGTGTATGTATATGTGTGTGTGTGTGTTTCTTTTCGCGTCTGTTTATCGTGTTATTCGAATTGTGACTGCTGATACGCTATCTGAATAAAGAACATAGTTTTGTGCGTTTGATCCGTCATTAGACCAGAGATGGCAAAATCTCCAAGCGATCTTTGTGATCATTTTTTGTTTATTCTTGCGGAATCCGGTGGACCAGCTTGTACCGAGATTGAGTTTGCCTGCTGGAACAGGCAAGCCAGTTCTGCAGCTTCAGAAACAGGGATGAACTGTTACAAATTTAGGTCTTCGAAGTTTCGTGGTTTGAAATGGAAATTCATTTGACGTAACACACTAGGTAAAGATATCCATAAAGTAGCAAACACTTCAAACTTGTGGTTGAAAAAAATCTCATAGATAGCTTCTCGACTTCTCATCGGCCGATCGATGAAACGGACTTCTGCAGGATGTCAGCTTCTGTATCCAGCAGAACCAGAGACCCTTAATGATCATCCTGCGATTAGCTATTCTGCATATATTGCATTCTCTCATCCCTGTGATAAATGCAGAGCTGCAATGTTTGATGTGTTACAGGCCGCTGTCCATTCAGTATCAAGATTTTGGTAGAGGACTTTTACTTCGTGTCCGTGCCCAGAGCCTTGAAGCCCATTCATGTCTTCCTGACTTGGGGCTGGCTTTGGAATAGCCTGACTGTGGAAACAACGAACCAATGTTTCAGGAGAATGCCCACCATCGACCCTGCAGCAGGGACGGAATAGGGAATTTGCCGTGGCTTTAGACCGAGCACGAGAAGCCCTTGATTGTTTTAGTTTTGGGTCAGGACCCCCGTCTAACTTTGCCTCTATGCAGACAGCTCTGAACGGCAAAGGCTGGGAAAGGAAGGAGGGGCGCCAATGAATGATTGAACTGGGGAAATTTAGTACCGTAGGATCTGCAGTGGTCTCATGGTGGGATGTCCTTGACGAACCAGTGGTGGCAAATCGTGGGACAGAACTGGGCGACTGCCAACATTTCAGTCAAGACTTGAGGGAGTTGGCTGTGGAAGGGGAGCAGGTATCTGCAGGAGGTGGAGGAGGATGGGGAAACGATGAAAATTGTGAAGGAGGGTGGTAAGGGGAAGGGTGTGTGTGGAACAGACACGGAGAAGCAGTAAAGAGGTGGTCCAGAATGATTGCTCACAGACTCTCTCCTTCCAAGCACCTGGTAGCGCTACAGGACCAAAGTTCAAGGTCGGGTCGACCTGTGGGTCTTCTGCTGGTTGTCAGGATTCTGAGCATCGGTTTCCTGTGGATTGTCAGGCAGTAAACAAAACGTTAAGTCCATTGGCGCGCATCAGCTACCGCCCCGCCTGACCATCTAGGAAGAGACTGGACGTCCGGAGAAATCAATGAGATCCCATATTCCTGCTGTCGACTCGTCGTCTGGCCTTGAATGAAAGGCACTCGCTCCAGTGTGCAGCGTGGAGGTTCACAGCAATATATAGGAGTTTGATGGAATGTGAGATGAATGAAGAACGTTTGGGCCATTCTATTGCATGAATTCCTACCTGTAGGACTCTGTGACCGAGTGGTTAGCGCGCTTGACCTGCAGTCGCTTGGGGCTAGTGGGTAAGGGGTTTGAAGCTGTGCGGATTCCAGAGTTCGTTCTTGAGCAATGAGCTTTATTCACATTGTTTTTCCACACCCAAGAGTAAAACCGTGTACATGTGAGGGGAGTGATGGTACACTGTAGTGCGACAAACCTTTGTATGCCACGAGCCAGCATCGGGTGGGAATCTCCCCAGTGAGTGGAGTTGGTGCTGGTATATGACTGTCTGCATCTTATATGTCACTGCGTTTGCTGTCAGGTATCAGTGAAACATTGATCAAGCGGCACAGCGAGCAGGGGTTAAAGGGTAAAGCGGTATGAGATCCAAACATAGGCGGTAAGTTGCTATACAAAACCACACTTTTACCCTACTGTATTGAATCTCAAGGAGTTATCTGCATGGGGGAAAACTAATATCAGCTGTTCTGTGTATAGCGTTCGTATTTTGAGGATTTGCTTTTTCGAGTGAATTTGTGTAAACACACAACAAACTCCCTATCCTTTGTTTTAAACATATTCTCAAGGAACAGAGAAGTTTGTTACACATTTTTCCAGAAACAATCTCCATCAGTTTCGTAGTAACGAAATATATCAATGTGAATCATGTATTTGTCTGTATAAGTCATAACTAGGCTAAAGTCAATCTGCGTCCAGTGACCGCAGGTTGCTCTCTATCTAAATGAAAAGCGTGGCGAAAACAGCGGCATCGTCGAGAGGACCATTGTACATAATAATAACAATAATAATATAATAATAATAATAATAATATAATAATGATAATAATAATAATAATAATAATAATAATAATAATAATAATAATAATAATAATAATAATAATAATAATAATAATAATAATAATAATAATAATAATAATAATAATAATAATTTTAAAAAAATAATAAAAATAATAAAAATAATAGTTTATTCATACGCACATACCTTCCCTTGACAGGCAAGCTCATGGTGTTTACAATCCAAAGAATCAACACTCATACAACCACTCAACACCACATTCCTACAAAAACTCACACACTACACACATAAACAAAAAACAAAAACTAAGATCCAGTAGAACAAACTACAATATACACAGCACTTGCAGGCCAGGTCAAGTATTGTATATGCATGCCGCTTTTCCCTATTGCTTCCTCCGGTACTCTAAAGGCACCAATCCCTCCACACAGAAAAGACGGACAAACTAATGACATTCTGGACATGACTGGGAACAAATCCGACATTAATCGGCGGAGGAGAGTGGTTTATAAATGTGGAGTCACCAATGACAGGGCCAGTACACAATCCTATCTCGGGCACGGGGAATTACCGACAGGTGGCCACGGTGTCCTCTCGCGTTGTGTCACGATTAATCAATCCGACCCAATGTGACCGAGATTCCAGATCTTTGTGTCCCCATCCGCCCTGTATCTCTTCTCCTCGCACTCCAAATCTTCCTTCCCCTCTCTCCACTCTCTCTCTTTACTACTATACGTCTCAAGGGTCAGCTCTTCCACACCTCAGCCCCTGGGAAGGGGAGAAGGGGAAGGAAAGGGGGTGTTAAAGGGGGGTGGAGGGAAAAGCGCTGCAGGAGAGAGCTGCAGGCAGGCTGCATTATCTCCAGTCTGCCAAGCCAATCAAGGTCACACCGTATATATACCCTCCACTACCTTTTCCGTTCCACCATGTCGCTCAATCACACTCTCTCCTGGCTTTACACTCGCTCGACCCCCTTCCCTTTCTCACCTCTCACACTTTCTCTTCCTCCCTCCCTCCCTCTTCCCACCCCCTCTACCCCCCTCCACCCCCTCCACTCCCCACTCCCTCGCCCACTTCCCCACCCCCACCCCCATCTTGGCCTTTCCCTAACCAAGGCCCTGGCCCTGGCTGGACATCCTGGACAGCGTGGGACGTCTTGGGCGCTGTTTGGTTACAACCTCTCCACTCATGCCCGCTATCCAAGCCTGTTCGTTGCTTGCCTCTTCAGTGCCTGCTGGCCAGGGTCTAGGCTGCCCCGTGCCTGCTTGCTGGCCTGTCAGAACATGGACAAGTGGATCTGTCCGCCATGAGAGCTGCTCAGGTCCTTCGATCAGCTCACACAGCTGCTTGCCCACACTTCAGGGAACTGACGTGAAGCCGAGCTGTTCTCACCATTGTCATTGACGTCGTTGTGGTCACCGTGTGTTTTTTTCCGTCGTCGTCGTCGTTGTTGTTGATATCGTGATGGTGGTCGCCGCCATCGTTGTCGTCGTAGGTGGTGATGGTAGTGTTAGTTCCTTTGGCCGTCCAGGATATCCGGTTTGAAATGCCCATTATGGAGCTTTAAGTTCCAAGTTGTGGTATTTTCATTCTGCTCAGTGTGCTCAATCCTTCCCAGCGATGACCTCGTCCACGTGCACGCGCGCGCGCGCGCACACACACACACACACACACACACCAAAACGTCCTTGCAAATGTATGTTGGAACATTTTGCATGCAAGCTCACGAAAAAGATATGTACCTCTGCCTGTGACATGAAAAAGCCACTGCTTTTAACACCGTGTCCGATTCTGGCGTGACATCGTGCTGTTGCCATGGTGTGCATTGAGAGTTATGGTTCCTGCTGTACGCCATCACGTTGCCATGACCTCGAGATGTCAGTGTGCCATTCTCTCCTTGTCAATAACTGTCAACACTTGGGGAGGCCTGCTGTTCACCGGCTGTTGTTCGAGGAGAAGTCCCCACATCGATCAAATCCCCCCGTGGACAGGAATTCTTAGCCTTGTCAATGGTTCCCTTAGATTGAATTTCCTTTGGACCTCGAACAGATTTAATAAAGTGAGCTAAGATTCGAGCCAAAAAGTCCAACAGAGGTAGGTCAAATGCATGTTATCAGATCTATGCCAATAGGGATTGAGCCGGCTTCATCATAGGATCAGAAAAATCTGTTTTCACAGAATTTCCTCCTTGCAAATACCTGGGGATTTCCCCCGCTGGATTTGGGTTGAGGGATGACTCACGCAAGGAAAAGTTTGAGAGTATTTTTGCACACCACGTATTCTTCTTTCAAAATGTGCATTATTCTTATTTCAAGTGTTTTTTCTCTTTCTTTTTTATCTCGGTGTTTGGTTTGCAAAATATCTTCAACAAGTCAACGCGTGATAGACTTATTGCACCATCTCCGCCGCTTTGTGTCAACCTGTTGTGTAAAACAACATCGAACGGTAAGCCACTTTGGTGCAGTTTCGTTGCATCTTACTTCCTTTTTAAAAAATTCCATCTTCGTTCGAAATCGTCCATGCACATGCCTTAAATCAAAACTGTTTCTTTCCAGAGGCGCTGGATCGTTCGTGAACATTCACTTCTGTCTGCCAGGTGTACTCGGAAGTTTAGGAATTAGGGATCTCGTGCAGCAAAGAGCTGTTAATTGTTGAGCTTTACCTTCGTTGAAATGAGGTGACGCTGGCTTCGGTCATTAGCAAACCTTTGGCCGAATAACGAGAGTTAAAGGATAATGGCGTTCATGACTCCAGCCACTGAGCAACGTCATCTCCGTGACCCTGATGACGTCAGTCCTTAGTGCACTCTCACCTTCTGGTCCGCCTGCCTTGTTGCCTCTCACCCGCTGCTTGGTGACCGCTGGCGGCTTGACCTTAATCCTGACCACGTGACTTCGCCACAAGGGTCAATGGGATGGCAATGGTTGCTTCGAAAAGAACTGGTTGATCTACCTGGGGGAGGGCATGTGTGTTTAGTTCCACGTTAACTCCCCACCCCTGTTCATACCGGATGCAAGGTGCCCCCGAGCTCCGGTGTCTAATGTCGGGTGGCCCACTAGTGCTACCCCAAACGCGTCCTCCGGGTAAAGAGCAAAAGGGTTTTTCATGGAATGTTTTGGTTCGGAGGCCTGTGTTTTTCTATGGCACTGTTTTAATAGGAAAAGGAGTCTGGGTATGAAATTGCAGATGCCTCGTGTCACTAGATACATTATCTCGTCCGTGTACGACTTGTGACCTATTTGAGGCTCAGAGAGCGAGTGGCAAATGCATTCACTGTAGAAAAGCTTACTCGACGCCATTTTTGCTGCACTTGTTGCTGAACTTTTGCAGTATTTCCACTTAAACGAATATGGAAAATGTTCTTACCTATTGGTTGATTGGTAATGGAATGCCTGATTTAAGGATTCTTTCAAAGCTCCACCTTTCCGTTGAGAGCATGATAATTTCCTAACAACGTTGGGGTTCATCGCTATTAAAACTATCGAGTTTATTTTAGGGATGTGAGGTGAGGGTGAAGGGGAGAGGGGGTGATGGTGGGGAATGGGAGTGTTTCGTGGTTATGTCTTCAGTCGTGGTGATATTTCTCAATTTAGCGATCAACTTCATCCACCTGGAGGATGGCTACATTGTTTTTAAAAGGAGTCATCCTTCACCTTCGGATTCCTCCCAGATGAATGGGTCCTCTGTTGACCTAGGTCACGTGGGTGGCATGACGTCACATTTCCTGAGAGACGCCAACTGCCACATCATCGATCACAGAGCGCGTCATTCGTTGGCTTGAGGTGCTGGGATATGCGACAATAATTAGCTCTCAGGAGAACACACGATTCCACTCTAGTCCGCCCACTGACATCGCAAGCTGATCACTCATAGCTTTCAGTTTCCCTGAGCACCAAGTACAGTCAGCCATTAGATTGATGAATAAAGTGATTGTAGATGTTTTATTGCAGTTTAATATTCATCTCCAAATCTCTTGTTGATATCAGCTTACGGTCAACATAGTACACCCCTACTTCCCACCAACATTTCGTCCCAGCTATCCATTTCTCCCACCGCGAATAACAACTCTCTGCGTCTATCCCAGCTTCCTTGGTATCTTCTCTAACGACCACCTACCTGCCCCAATTTAGTCCTGCTTCGTTATTTTCCGATGTCCACAAGTGATCTGTCCAATTTTCCCTTCCAAACCCGATCCCTCTCCCTTTTACCTGGGTATTTTCTCCCTGAAACCGGATCCGGTGCTGGCCGACGCTCAAAGCAGCAGAGCTCCATATAGAATGAGTCAGGGCATGCCGATGTCACTTCGGCCTCTATGCTCCGACCCTCACAGATTTTGACCTGTCCCACCGAGTCTCTCGCATGAGGGCATCCTGACTTGCTGGACGAGTGGTTCTTGGTACGCGCAAATGGTACCCACCCCCTCCATCGCCCTCTGTCGGGCTGATCCCTGGATTTCGTTCCCCATGGTGTGGTGGCTCCAAATTAGATTGTGAGTTTGGATGAGTTTGATTCAAGTAGCCTGAGGCGTTGTGGGGCACATGTGAAATAAAACGAAGAATGAGTGAGTATGTGCATGTGTGTGTGCGCGCGCGCGTGCGTGCGCGTGTGTGTGTGTGTGCGCGCTAGCGCGCATATACTAAGTTGTCCGATGCCCTGGGTACCTACTTGCCTGCCTGCCTGCCTGCCTGCCTGCCTGCCTGCCTGCCTGTCTGTCTGTCTGTCTGTCTGTCTGTCTGTCTGTCTGTCTGTCTGCCTGCCTGCCTGCCTGCCTGCCTGCCTGCCTGTCTGTCTGCCTGCCTGCCTGTCTGTCTGTCTGTCTGTCTGTCTGTCTGTCTGACGGTTGGTCGTTCGGTCGGTCGCTCGATCGGTGTGTGTGTCTGTCTTCTTACTGTATCTCTGCCTGATGCCTGTCTGTATCTGCTAATTCTCTCTCTCTCTGTCTCTCTCTCTCTCTCTCTGTCTCTCTCTCTCTCTCTCTCTCTCTCTCTCTCCTTCCCCCCCAACTCACTGCGGAGAGCTGCTGGGCAGAGAGCTGTGTGGAGAGATTTACAGTCGACATTCCATGGGCAAAACAGGCACTAATGACAGTCGGTGAATCCCGACCTTTGTGAGAGTGGGGCTGTGGATCAGTCGCAATGGCACTGACGCCAGAGAATCCCAGGCAAGAAAAAAGCCCGCCCACCACTGCAGGGCAGAAGGGAGTCGACAGCCGCGGACATGGCGCAATAAAACTTTCTACCGAAGGCGGCGGCGTCTGAGCACACACGCCCAGTCCCCCGACCAAGTTTCAGCTCAATTTCACCTGTTTGTGCCTGGTGACCCCTGGCAGAGGGCTCGACCCAGGAGGGATGTGAGGACGCGAGATTTCGCACCGCTTAGCTTGGAGACTGAGCTGAAAGACGGTCACTCCGCTGGTGGTGGACTTTGTGGAACTGACGCGAGGGACCCATTAGACCTCTTTGTGCGCCTCGCAGAACCTCGCTTTGTAGTCTGTCGTGCTGTCTTCGCTCCTTGGACGACAGTGGCTCGAGTCAATGGCTACGGGCTTTACGGGTGTTGGCGACTCTTGCAGGGGCATTGTGCAGCCAGCAAGACCCCTTTCGCCCACGCTGATAGCATTAAGCTGCGCCCTTTGACGTCTGTCTGTGGGCCCGTCAACGCGGCCTATGAGCCTAGCGCATCAATGGAGCATTCCCTATGCTGTTGTGAGCTGTATACCATAGCATTATTGCGTGGTACTCAGCAGACACTACGTGCATATTCTTAGAAACACTGCTTTCGTATTCTGCTCGGTCTCCGCAGCGCACTTTTCATTCGCTTGAAGAAACTCCTGAACAGTATTTCAATATTCATGCATGCGATGGCGCGGTCCAGATGAGATAAATATCAAAACGTAAATGAAGTTTTTGAATGATATTAGAAGTCGTAGGTTTTGCGTATTACACGGTAACATTCTGGTCGCTTTATAGTGGGGGAGTGGGTGCGTGTTAGTTTCAAGATGTGTAATTCTTTATAATGCAGTGCAAACTGCCGTCGTTATGTGCCCGATTCTGCTCAAGTTAATAACAAGTATACATTTAATAGAGCTCGCGCGAACATGTGCTCGCTTTCAGAAATGCTGTTGGAGACTCTAAAACTTTAGATATCCTCCAGTTTATTGAAAGCGCATTCCTGTCGCCTACAGAAGTGAAAGTGCCTCGTATGTATTGCCATATTTGCTCAAAAGAAAATGGATCGTAATGTATGTGTATGTGTGCGTATATGGGAGAAGGGGAAGGGAGGAGGGTGAGGGGAGGGGGCAGGGCTAGAATTGTTCTAGACCTAGTTCCCCTCACCCTGCACGAGAGCAGACCTAGGGACCTAAGTAGGGGTCGGGTCTGCGCACTCGTCTTACTTCAGATAAGTACAAAAGATCAAAAGAGGACGGTAAACAGGTCTCAGGGTGAGTCCCATACATTTCCATAGGCAAACATTCGAGTTTGGAGAATGCCCTTCGTAACCGATGTCTCGGCACGATCGTTCGTTATTGCCTTGGACGTGTCCCGGCCTGCAGGGGTCGTAATTCATTCCGACACTCACGTCATGCTGCACTCAGGGCTTCCACTCGCGTCGTATATTCCCACTGTGCGAGCAGGTTGAAGATTGTGCTTTCTGTGGCATGTCTATCATGTCAAAATCCCCGCCTTTCCCTTTTTTTCAGTGCTGTAGTCTGCTACCGCCTTCGGATCCGTGTTAAGATGCATTTACTCTCTGCCATGCAAGATGTGCTTTCGCCTCCTCCTGTGTCAGCTATTGCGGCAACTGATGTCGGTGCATTTTCTGTTCCTTCTATTCGCTCTGCGACTTTAAAAATCGTGTTTCTGCTGGTTTTTCCCTTGCTCTTGTTGTTTTCTTCTGCCCTCAGTTCTTCTTGTCATAGTCCCCCTTCATCTATCTCCTACTCCTCCATTTATTGATGAACCTCCTCTTGCCTCTTATCCCCGGACTTCTGCCTCTTCTGCTCTTGCTCCGACTAAACCTTTTGCTACTGTTTCTATCGCCTCTCCTGCTCCCTCTGGTGTTGCTCTTGCTGATGCCACTACCCTTCATCGTCGTAATCGTCGTCGTCGTCCTGCTCCTCTTCCTACTCCTCCTGCTCCTCCTCCTGCTCCTCCTGCTCCTCCTCCTGCTCCTCCTGCTCCTGCTCCTCCTCCTCCTTCGGCTCCTCCTGGTCTTCTTGCTTCTCCTCCTTCTCCTTTTCCACCTCCTCCTCCTGGTCTTCTTGCTCCTCCTCCTCCTCCTCCTCCTCCTCCTCCTCCTCCTCCTCCTCCTCCTCCTCCTCCTCCTCCTCCTCCTCCTCCTCCTCCTCCTCCTCCTCCTCTTCCTCCTCCTCCTCCTCCTCCTCCTCCTCCTCCTCCTCCTCCTCCTCCTCCTCCTCCTCCTCCTCCTCCTCCTCCTCCTCCTCCTCCTCCTCCTCCTCCTCCTCCTCCTCCTCCTCCC
Organism: Theodoxus fluviatilis; assembly: GCA_034096865.1. Classification (NCBI taxonomy): domain Eukaryota; kingdom Metazoa; phylum Mollusca; class Gastropoda; order Cycloneritida; family Neritidae; genus Theodoxus; species Theodoxus fluviatilis. The sequence goes on from JAWQFJ010012123.1 coordinate 27,410, forward strand.
TCCTCCTCCTCTCCCTCCTCCTCCTCCCTCCTCCTCCTCTCCTCCTCCTCCTCCTCTTCCTCCTCCTCCTCCTCCTCCTCCTCCTCCTCCTCCTCCTCCTCCTCCTCTCTCCTCCTCCTCCCCCCTCCTCCTCCCTCCCTCCTCCTCCTCCTCCTCCTCCTCCTCCTCCTCCTCCTCCTCCTCCTCCTCCTCCTCCTCCTCCTCCTCCTCCTCCTCCTCCTCCTCCTCCTCCTCCTCCTCCTCCTCCTCCTCCTCCTCCCTCCTCCTCCTCCTCCTCTCCTCCTCCTCCTCCTCCTCCTCCTCCTCCTCCTCCTCCTCTTCCTTTTCTTCCTCCTCCTTTTCCACCTCTCCTTTTCCACCACCTCCTCCTCCTCCTCCTCCTCCTCCTCCTCCTCCTCCTCCTCCTCCTCCTCTTCCACCACCTCCTCCTCCTCCTCTTCCTCCTTCTCCTTTTCCATCTCCTCCTCCTCCTCCTCCTCCTCCTCCTCCTCCTCTCCTCCACCACCACCTCCTCCTCCTCTCCTCCTCCTCCTCCTCCTCCTCCTCCTCCTCCTCCTCCTCCTCCTCCTCCCTCCTCCTCCTCCTCCTCCTCCTCCTCCTCCTCCTCCTCTTCCTCCTCTTCCTCCTCCTTCTCCTCCTCCTCCTTCTTCTTCTTCTTCTCCTCCTCCTCCTCCTTCTCCTCCTCCTTGGACATTTATTGTTTCTCTTGTTAAATTCTTTTGAACGTTCTCCGACGACACCCAAACCCAAACGCACTTGCGATTATCATGGGCGTGATGAGAAAGCTGGCAGTGAAAACGATGCAAACTACGGGCACGCCCTCCGTGCACCAGTATCTGCACGCTTCTTGCACCTCCCCCTGGTGGCAGACAGAGGGAACGGCCGCTGCCGGTGTCCCGGGCTGTATGGGGGCTGGCTTTATGAGTTCCTTTTTCTGGATCCTTCTGCATTGATGTGGCACTGGGCCGCGTCATTTTAGCATGCCTCGCGCTCTTGATCCAAATCCGCCAAATGCCTCGGATCTCGCTAGAGCCCAGCGCGAATTTAATGGACTCCGTTGGAGAGTTTTACGAGTTTCACTGGAATGCCTGACTCCATCGAGGCCGAAGTTACGAGGTTTATAATAAAAAGGGTTCAGCAAACCAGCCAATCCCCAGCTCTGTCGTCTCGCCTCGAAGTGTTCCTTTTTAGAGCAAGGGCTCACAGCTGACGCCCCACAAGCACCGAGGGAACCAGAATTATCTTAGCAGGCCTGAATTTAAAAGACACAGTTTACTTCTCGGGAGGATTCCAATTTGCCACAGCATCATCGATTCATCATTTCTCGAGAGTAAAGCCAATCTGACCGTCCCTGTCGCCGGGAGTGCTAAATACTTCATTTTAAATTGGATGGGTGCTTTCTAATCATTCGTCTGTGGTCAATGTATACAATATCTTGTATGTCCGTATGACAGAGTGAAATAGGATCCCGTGCCATACACATTAAGAAGGAAAATAAAAACACACGCACAAACGAAGTGATATAAAATTGCTACATTTGCTTATGCCAAAGTAATGAAAGGGCTTCGAAAGATTCGGAGCAGTGTGTGCCTTTGCGGTAAATGGTTTTGGTTGGCATGCAGATCACTCGAAACATTACAAGTGTGTTTGACGCTCCGTGGGTCGAGGACATTTCTGCACCAAAGCAGCCTAAAAATCCTTTTTTTAGGTATTCAGTCTGGAACGGTTCTTCACGATAGATGCATGGAATTCCTTTGGCCCAAGAAGACCTGCCACTGTTACATATGGTCGATGGGCATTTCCAATGGACTTTCCAAAGGCCGAGTCTGAGATTGCCTTAATGCATTTGCTCACAGCAGAATTGCGGAAGGACCGCGAGAGTGGAATGCACTAAGAGTCTGTGGTGGAACAAAACGCTGTCTTCTCGCCTCCTCTCATCATACACACAGTCTCGGTAGCACACGCGCTGCTTGGGGTCGACCCCTGCTGTTGCTGGAGAAGACCACGAAAAGTCTACACGCAGGGTTACAGCTAGAGAGAGGGGCATTTATCGGTTTCCATTGTGAATTAAACTCTATACAACCACCGCGGTAGACCTTGCTTGAGGGATGTGTTCCGGAGCGAGTAGGGTCTGTGCGTTCCCTTTCGACAGAGATTTTACTTCAGCAGCAACGATCGAGTGATGCCTCTGGGTCGAAGTTTGCATGTAACGGGGAAATAGGTTTTCGGAAGTATCTCACCTGAGAGAGACTTTATTTGATTTTTGCTGGTGCGTTGAGGGTGGGATTGGTGGTACGAGAGCAGTGTGGAGATTGAAGTGGAGGGTTTGGGGTGAGTGGAGGTTGAGTTTTGCCCCTCTTGTGGTGAGCGGTGTTCGCTCTGAACGTGAGTTGTGGTGAGTAGAAATGATCGTGAGTTGGTTGTGAGAGGATGGCGATATAGGAGAGCGCAAGTGGACAGAGATCAGTCCGGCTACTGAGAGGAGGGAGAGGAGAGATCGGTCCGCCTACTGAGTGAGAGGAGGGGGGAGAGATCGGTCCCCATACAAGAGAGGAGCAGACGAAGAGAAGAGAGAGGCAGACGAAGAGAAGAGAGAGGCAGACGAAAGAGAGAGAGAGAGAGAGAGAGAGAGAGAGAGAGAGAGAGAGAGAGAGAGAGAGAGAGAGAGAGAGAGAGGTGGGGGTGGGGGGGGTATGGAGTGGAGGGAGAGCAAGGATGTTCAATATATTTGACAAAGATACGTTAATGTACATGTTCTTCTCTGCTATTACCAGAAGACAAATTACAATTTGTTCATTAAATACTTTATTTTTAAAAGTTATCTTTACATTTGTCGGGAGTTTGGGTACCTTTTAAGGTATCATTTATCCACTGTTATTAAATGACCCATACGCTGCATTTGTTTTACTTTAAAGTTAGATGGGATTAGGAAGACAGGACTCGTAGGGTTGTAAATGGGGAGAAGTCAGGGCAGGAGGTAGGGGGGGGGGGGGGAACTTGGGGCTCATTTGAGTCTGGGAGCTAGAAGACCCAAGGCTGATTGCCCGGAGGAGCCAAAGTAGGTCTGAGACGGAGACAGACCAGCGGGCCTCCAGGGAAAACCAGATTATCATCAGTGATAATCTTCCCAGAAGGTGGACCGCCAAAAGACTCCCAAGACAGAGCGTGCAGGGGACCAGGGAGGCTGTGTCATCAGTCAGTCTCAGACCAGTGTTCTGCTTACCTGTCTTTTTCACAGAGGCTCTGCTTGTCTGGAGCAATGGGCTATCTTGTCTAAGATGCTCTGGTTGTCTTGCTAGTGGGTGTTACAGGGGGAAAGTAGGGCGTGTCGGCAGGATACTTTGCCATTGGTTTTAGTGCCGAGAAATGGCTTCATTAAGAGACGTTAGAATCACTTAGGTTCATTTTCGCTCTTTGGAGAATTAACCTTTTATGGTTTTTGAGTCAAAAAGTTTAGAGAGATGTTAAGTTTTCTCCCCAGCTGGTAAACCACTATGAAGGACGTTGCGAAATCCCAGGGATCAAAAGAAATGGACCTGCATAACAACGCATCCCTTAAAAAGAATACACAGATATCTAACATGAGGAATTTATTCACTATTTATTATTCCATTTTGTGCTCCGAGTGACAATCGTGCAGTGCAGTTCGGCATAAAGATGCGAACTTGTGCACACGAACGAGAGAGAGAGAAGGTGGGGGAGAGAGAGAGAGAGAGAGAGAGAGAGAGAGAGAGAGAGAGAGAGAGAGAGAGAGAGAGAGAGAGAGAGAGAGAGAGAGAGAGAGAGAGAGAGAAATCCGTCGTTCACAGATGCACCTACTCAACCTTGGTCTATTTTATCTCTACATGTACAGTGCATAGGTAAAACCTTGTATTCACTGCACCAGAAACAGCCAAACTGCTGAACTACTATCAATTAAAACTGTCTCTTCAACCCCTGTATCAAACAGGCCACAACGATAACGGCAGAGCAACACATCATCTTCAGGGCACCCGGAGTCTTGTTTCTCTAATTTTCGAAGGTTCTGCAGTCGTGTGGTAGTAGCCTTGCCTGCACATAGGCCTGCTGCAAGGGAAATCGCCTCCTCCCCGCTGTCTGTTGGAGTGCAGAGATAGCGCATCTGGCAGCAGAGTCAGGAATACCAGTTGCCCCAGTTTTATAACTGTGAGGACGAGGAGGTGAGGCGATGCGTGAGTGCAAGACAGCACTTATTACAAGACACACTTTGTTGTGATGATGCGCCATGCTAATTGGACATGTGCTCCAAAAGCGCCTTTAACTCAGTTTGGGTTTGGGTTTGATGCGAAAAAGATATATGTTGCC
>JAWQFJ010012124.1:0-15077 GCA_034096865.1 Theodoxus fluviatilis
TATTTGGCATGTGTGACGTGATCATTTGACGTCGAATAACGTGACGTAATTTCGAGGAGATTGGACATTGGAGAAAAAGAAGGATTTTTTTTATCCCTTCAGGTTTACTGGAGGTCCTCACAGCTTTATGGATAGCTCACTCGGTAGTGCGTCGAATAATTTTTTTTTTGTCGCTGGGACATGCTTGGTTGTAGGGGATGCGCGTACGGGTTCGAATCCGCACAGAAGCTTTTTTTTTTTTAATGTGTGTATGGTATTCGAGAGAGAGAGAGAGAGAGTCACCCCACCTGTTGTTGTACACGTGAGAGGTTGCGGGTTCGAACCTTATTTTCCCCCCTCTTTTCTCGAGAGGTTGCGGGTTCGAACCCGATCTTTGTTGTTGTTGTTTTTTTAATGCCATAACCTGGAGGTTCAGCGCCAGCGGTTTTTATCATCACGAAGTTGATGACGTCAAACTATTTATGACGCCGGCCAAAGACACTATTATCTAAGATAAGATATTGGATATTGTCTTTGCGCCAGCATATACGTCCCACACTCAGATGCTTTCAGCCAATAAAATGAACTAAACTGCACAGAGTAAGACCTGGCCAGCAGAACACGCTGCTTTATTAATTACACAGGCCATGAAATAGAATAAAATGAACTTAACTGCATAGAGTCAGACCTGGCCAGCAGAACACGCTGCCTTTATTAATAACTAGCCGCTTCGCGGCCAGGCAATGCGCAAACCGTCAAAGCCACATACAAAGCCAAATTCTTCAGCCGCCATTTTGTTTTTCTCATTACGTAACCATAACCAAAAATGTGTTCACAGATCTTCATCATTTGACTTTACCAACCCACACACCAAATTTCGGGATAATCGGAGCACTTTGAGTTTTTGGCGGCCATCTTGTTTGTGCCCACTTCCGGTTACCATGGCAACGCCATTTTTTTTAAACCCCACCATGACCTGACCCTGGCCCACATCTAACCCCATTCCAAGTTTTAAGTCGATGGGAACTCCTGTGTCTCGACACAGTCGTCCATTATTTCCTCAGCCGCCATTTGTCGCTTGCCCTGTTCCTACGTCGTCACCCAGATGCTCGCAGCACGAAGTGCTGTTGCCCCTTGCTCCTCCTGCGCAGACTCCATCAGCGCTTGCGCCGCCTTCTGGGCAGTGTTGGTCACTGCCCTCCTCCACGCTGCCGCCTGTGTCGCCGCCTGGTTCCCAGATGCCGCCGTCTCAACTCGTGACGCCGCCTGCCCCTCCGCAACCTACTTCTGGCCCCGTGGTTGCAGCCTGCAACATGACACCTGCTTCTGGTGTCACCACGCCCAAATCGACCGCTGACTGGGCGTCAGTCCTTCCCATCCTGCCTACCCCGTCACCGTCCCAGCGTGATCAGCCGCATAAGGTGACTTTGTCGTCTCCTGAGACGCCGCCCCGGCCTGCCCTTGCTGGACACCAGTCTACTGACATTAAGGTGATGTCTTTTAATGCACAGTCTGTGCGCCCCAAGACGGATGAGATCCGTGACATCATCACAGACAAGTGTGTTGACATTGCCTTTTTCACAGAGTCATGGCTCTCTGAGAGGGGTGATGAGGCGAAGATCGCCGAGCTGACGCCACCATCCCATAGGACTGAGTCGTTTCCTAGGACAATCGGCGTGGGTGGAGGCATTTGTGTTGTGTACTGTAAGCAGCTCGAACCCCATCTCTTCTTCAAGAAACTTTGTAGTTTTATGTCGTTTGAAGCTGTTGAGGTCCGCCTTGAACTTCCAAACACTGCCTTGTGCTTTGTGTGCGTTTACCGCCCTCCACCTAGCAAAGCGAACCTCTTGAAAGATGCTATGTCCATTGAAGAGTTTTCCGACTTGGCAGACTCTTATACATGTCATCATCCACTATTCGTGGGTGACTTCAACTTTCATTTCGAGATTGAGTCTGACTGCTATGTTCGCAAGATTAGAACAATACTGAAAGAACACAGCCTTGTCCAACTGGTTGACGTCCCGACCCACAAGCGGGGTCACACCCTAGATTGGCTCATTGTGCGAGAGACTGAGTCCTTGGTCGGTTCCGTCTCAGTGCAGGATGTTTACATGTCTGATCACTTTGCCGTCTTTTTCAGCGTTGACGTTGCCAAACCTAAGCGTGTTCTCAAGACTATTTCATCCAGAAATTTCAAAAAGATGGTCATTGATGATTTTTCGCTTGATGTTCGGAGCAAATTGAATGCTCTGCAAGATGTCTCTGATGCCTCCCTGGTTGATATGTACAATTCCTCTCTCATTGAAGCCCTTGATCTGTGCGCGCCTCTTGTCACCAGGCGTGTCACTGACCGTCCGTCCGCCCCGTGGCTGACGGATGAGATAAAAGAGGCCAAGCGTGAACTACGCCGTGCCGAGGGGCGCATGCAGACCACTGGGTTGACGGTCCATCGTCAGATTTTTCAGAATTTGCGCAGCAAGCTCAAGGCGCTCCATAGACTAGCTAAGCAAAACCATTTTTGCTCTCGACTCTCAGAATGCACAACCACCAAGGCACTGTATTCCGTGACAGATGACTTGTTCCACCCTGACTCTGCGGCTGTTCTGCCAAAGTCCATCCCTGCCCCTGAGCTTCCCGATAAGTTAGCTGATTTCTTTGATGAAAAGATTGAGAAACTCCGCCGTGAGCTTGACGCGACAGATTCTCAGGCTCGGTTTGCTTCCTTCGATGGTAGGGTGCTCGCTGCGTTTGTGCCTGTCTCGGAAGATTTCACTCGCAAGCTGATTCTTGCCTGCCCTTCAAAATCTTGTTCTCTTGATCCGCTGCCCGTTTCACTGCTCAAGCAGTGTCTTGATGATGTGGTCCCTGTTATCACAAGGATCATCAACATCTCCCTCACCACTGGTACCGTACCGGAGCGTCTCAAGCAGGCTGTTGTCATTCCCCTTTTGAAAAAGTCTGGACTTGACCCTGAGTGTTTGAAAAACTTCCGTCCCATTTCGAATCTTCCCTTTGTTTCAAAACTACTTGAAAAAGTCATTCTGTCCCAACTTCAAGAACACCTTCTAGCCAACGGCCTGCTTGACACGTTCCAGTCCGCCTACAAGAAAAACCACTCCACTGAAACTGCTTTACTTCACATCTCTGACCTCCTGCTCTCCTCCGCCGACAATAAAGAAACCTCTGTCCTTGCGCTGTTGGACCTGTCCGCTGCGTTTGACACTATTGATCATTCTATCCTTATTTCTCGTCTCTCTTCTACCTTTGGCATCTCTGGTTCAGCTCTTACCTGGTTCTCATCCTACCTATCTGACCGCAAACAAACTGTCTCTGTCAATGGCCTTCTTTCTTCTCCCAGAGCACTCAAGTACGGAGTCCCTCAGGGCTCGGTGCTTGGGCCAGTTCTGTTCACACTCTATACCCTGCCCCTTTCTGACATCATCAAAGCCCACAACTGCAATTTTCACAAATATGCTGACGACACCCAGCTTCAAGACTCCGCTCCTCCTCGTGACCTGTCTATCATTCTCCACAACTTATCTCTCTGCATTTCCTCCATCAAAGACTGGATGCTCCAAAACAAACTCTGCCTGAATGACAGCAAAACTGAATCCCTCTGTGTGGGTTCTCAGAAGTCACTGTCTCTTGTTTCTGATCACTTTTTGGAGGTGGGTGGGACTGAAATTCCATTTCAAAAGTCTGTTAGGGATCTGGGTGTTTTGATTGACTCAACACTCTCAATGCATGAACAAATCAGTCAGATTTGCCGCTCCTGCAACTTCCAACTGAGAAAGATCTCCTCTGTCCGTAGCTTTCTCACACAAGAGGCTGTCATTCAGCTTGTCACTTCCTTCATTCTAAGCCGTCTCGACTACTGCAACTCCCTGCTTGCAGGACTACCATCCAAACAAATCTCTCGCCTTCAGCGGGTTCAAAACAACGCTGCCCGTCTCATTTTCAGAAAATCCAAGAGAACACATGTTACCCCTCTTTTCATGAAACTCCACTGGCTTCCTGTTGAGTACAGGATCCAGTACAAACTCGCCACTCTCGCCTTCCGTTGCTTTGATGGAACTCTGCCGCCCTATCTCTCATCTCTTCTTCAGATCTACCAACCCTCTCGCTCTCTCCGCTCAGGCTCCGAAAAACTTCTCTGCAAACCTAAAACCACCACCAAATCCTTTGGCCAGAGATCCTTTCACTTTCAAGCACCTTCTGTCTGGAATGCTCTGCCGTCATCTCTCCGTGGCATCACTTCTCTTCCTTCCTTCAAATCTAACCTCAAGACCCATTATTTCCGTAAAGCTTTTTCAGTGTAGTGCCCCTAGGGCCTGACTGCTTCCTGAGAACAGTTAGTGCATTGTACATATCTGTATAAACTGTTTGTTTTGTTTTGTTTTTTCGTCTGTATGAATGTTGACTGAATGTCTGGTTTGTGTTGCTGTGTTGTTTTATATCACCTGCTTTTCATCTTTGTTTCTCTTACCTTGATGTATATTACTTTCATATACATTCCTATTGTGTGTTTTTTTTTTACTTCTATTTTCTTTTTCTTTTTTTTTCTTTTTTTTTAGGCGCTTTGAGTCTCACTGTGTGGGAGTATTGCGCGGTATAAAAGTGATTTATTATTATTATTATTATTATTTTGTTTTTCTCGTGACGTAACCATGGTAACCGAAAAATTTGTTCACAGATCTTCATCATTTGACTTTACCAACCCACACACCAAATTTCGGTCAAATCAGAGCACTTTGAGTTTTCGGCGGCCATCTTGTTTGTGCCCACTTCCGGTTACCATGGCAACACCATTTTTTTTAACCCCACGTTGACCTGACCCCGGCCATCACCTAACCCCATTCCAAGTTTCAAGTCGATGGGAATAAAACAGTGGAAACGTATAAGTGTCACACAGACAGACAGACACACAGACAGCTCAATTATATATAGAGATGCAGGCCATGTAATAGAAATGTCGGCTTCCTTGGCGGAGGTTTGCGCTCTCAGACTGCTCTCTAATTTTCATACATGTTTGTGTATGCACACAAACAACCACCTCACAGCACATTGTGTACGCAAAAGAAATAGTCAAGAAAAGCAGCCATTTACCCTGTGGAACTGTCCGATCCTGTCCATGGGTTGTTGGAGCTGCTCCAAGGTTTCCTTTGCCTGTTGTGTCCAGTCTCTCACCTGGGTAAACACCTCCTGGGCGCTAACACAGGTCTGAAAGAGAGATCACGTTTATGAGTGTTGATAGGTCGCAAGTGCACCGTTAATATTGTCTACATATTACCATAGCAAAAAAGTAGAAATATGTAGTGGGTTGTGCTTTGCTCTCCATACCTTTCCAAATTCTATTGATGATAACCAAAGGATTGAATGTATTCACTTACACGATTTTCTACCCTTCATTTCATTCAACAAACTTTACACAATTTTTCGCGCTGCACTAAAATTAACATACTTGTTGCTTTTCCTTCTTATTAACTTTTCGCGCCTCGTGTTTATATCTTTATTTGGATCATCACTACCACCAACTAAAGTCAAGCTTTTCAGAGGTAAATAAAGAAATAAGTATAATAAGATATGAATGCGTACTTTCCAAGCCAAGTCACTGTGTGGCATCATTAGTAAACTAGAAAGTCTCATCAAATCATCTTGTTGTAAGACTTTTAAGCAGTTAAAGGACTGTAAGAAGTGGCAGCTGCAAAAATAAAAGATTCAGTAGGTTGCACAGAGAGCCACTTTCAAGAAGCACTGGAGATCGCTACCTCGTCGGTGTCTGCTGAAGCTCCTGCTACAGGTGGCTCGTCGCCCTGCGATCTGAGAGCTGCCAACAAGGCATCCCCATCGTTGTGGACGCGGTCCAGCCTGCTTCGCCCTGTCTCCAGGAAGGACAGGCTGATCGCCTCCCTCAGGTAGTGGACTGCCTCCTGCTGTGTGTCCAGGGTCTCCCGCATGCCGGCGTACATCTCACGAGTCTCGGTCGCATCGAGGGAGTTCAACCGCCTCTCAGCTGATGCAGCATATTCCTCTACCGTGGAGAGGAGAGCATTCGGGGTTTCCTGTTAAGAAAGACGACAATAGGCAGTTTTGCATTAAACATTCATTTGCACATAAGTAGACGAGAGACGCAGAAAAAGGAGAGCTATGACGTTGCAAACGCGTCCTCTCTCAATGCAAATATTTAAGTTTGTTGAAGTAGTTTGGTATTTGGTGATTAGTTCGAAACACATTGAACAATGACAACAATTCACAGTGTTTGTGGAAATAAGCACATCAAATTTTGCTCGTGATTGAAGACAAGAAGAATAACAAGAAGGGCAAAGCCCATACGACTCACATGCTTGACCTTGACCTTTATATGACCTTGACCTTCAGGTGACCTTCAAGGTCAAGGTCAAACAACTAAACCTACCAATGACATCATACACAAAGAAATGCTTTACACATTTTTCCTACCAAAATACATGTGACCTTGACCCAAGGTCAAGGTCATCCAAGGTCATGCAACACAAAGCTGTTAATTCAAGACATAGGAAGCACAATGGTGCTTATTGGCACTTTCTACCATGAGATATAGTCACGTTTAGTGGTTCACTACCCCATTTTGGTCACATTTCATAAGGGTCAAAGTGACCTTGACCTTGATGATATGTGACCAAATGTGTCTCATGATGAAAGTATAACATGTGCCCCACATAATTATTAAGTTTGAAACAGTTATCTTCCATAGTTCAGGGTCAAGGTCACTTCAAAATATGTATACAATCCAACTTTGAAGAGCTCCTGTGACCTTGACCTTGAAGCAAGGTCAACCAAACTGGTATCAAAAGATAGGGCTTGCTTTGACCTATATACCACTTGTAGCTAAGGTCGCCATTCTCAATAACGTGGGAGAAAATTGGGAAAATGTGAAAAATGACTGTTTTTGAGACCACATTTATGGCTCCTGTGACCTTGACCTTGAAGCAAGGTCAAGTCACTATGTATGTTTTTTGAGGCCTTGTCATCATACACCATCATGCCACATTTGGTGTTGATAGACTTAATAGTCTCCGAGAAAAATCCAACGTTTAAGTTTTTTACGGACGGACGCCCGCCCGGACGGACGGACGCCCGCCCGGACGGACGGACGACACGGCTCAGTACATAGACTCACTTTTGCTTCGCATGTGAGTCAAAAAGCAACCAAACAACCCAAACTGCATTTGTGCTTCATTCCGGTTCAGTAATAAAGAAGACGAAACAAAACAAAAAGAACATCATGCAGCACAGATTAATGGAGGCTGTCAACAGTCTAGCTGTGATGGAAAAAACACGAGATCTCGCGGCGAAGCCATCTATCATCTATTGCCACGGTCTCGATGTTAAACATTTATTTCTACCAGTTCTTTTTTCTGCATGGAACCACGTGATCAGGAGTGGTCGCCAGCAGTTTGAGAATACGAATGTTGGGGTTGGAATGTTGAAAGGCCGGCTCTGTGGGCTGGTGGTGATGGTGGCGGTAGAAGAAGGACGAGATATGCGAAAGGACGAACACGTGGTAAAGGAGGTAAGTCCATAGGCTGCCTTATTAATGTGCTGACGAAATGTATTTGGATGATAAAGGACAGGGAGTCGCCAAGATATTGACAGCTAGTCCCACACCTAAACCTCTCTTTGACAAACTCACAAGAACTTGTCGACGGGATCATTCTAAGAGAAGACAGACTATCAAAGGCAGACTGAGAGCGAGGAAGTTAATAAGGATGGGATGCGAACTTGGGTAAGTGGGTGGGTGGGTGGGTGGCTGGGTGGGAATCTCTCATACACGAGACTGTAAAATGCAGTAAGAACATCGTTTAGGACACAAACCTCTCTATTCTGCCCTCTGAGTGGTGTCTCGACATGTAAGCAGATTTCTCTCTCTGCCTCCAGCAGTGACTTGTCCAGGGTAATGATGTCTTTGACAACAGCCGACAGACTGCATATCTTCTCCAAGGTTGAGACAAACTCCTTTAGCGCTTCGACGGAAAGCCCCTTTATCTGATCATAGCCGCCTGGAGCTTTGGTCAGATGGTCCACTAACTTCTGAAGGTTCTCGTGTATATCATTCAGCAGATTTTGTGGGTAGGAGTTGTCCCTTTCCTGCAATCGAAAGTATTCCTTTGCACTGAGGCAGAAAAGAGATCTTTGGAGTCACGTACAATCACATTCAAAATATAGCGATACTTTGAAATATATATTGTAAGTCTGTTCAGAGAAACTAAAGTCATTATGATAACCTCTCCTTGCACTACAAAGCTACTCGAAGTGCGGCAAGGCTGAGGAGAAACGAGATTTTGTTAACTCGTTTGGCTACACGTTAATGAAGATCCTCTGTCTGGTACGATTGGGGAAAGAGGCTCTGGTGGCCCGAACACACGGTGCTTTAAAATTATGAAACTCACTACGTATATGCAGCGATGAATAAAGATAAACCTCAACATTGCTTCATTGATCCCCATGGGTACAAATCCTACTGTCTTAATTGCAACGAAGTGGTACACCGACTCAGCCAGAGAGGACTGGTCACAAAATACTTATCTGGAAATTTTCGTAATAATACACTTTCAATCTTAAATCTTTTGTAACATGGAGCATGGTATCTAGTACAGAAGCGCTCTGCTCTCTTTGGGGAAAATGTGACCTACCTGAACAAGAGAAGTCTGGGTGGCAACGCTGACGCAGGGCTTGAGCAAGTCGAACAGCGCCTGCTCAGTACGACGCCATCGGAAGGAGTCCCCGCTACTGCCTGCCATGACGCTGATGGAGCCAGAATCAGTGGCGCTACACTGTATGGGGACAGTCTGGGTCGAGACAGGCTGCATGGCGCCAGGCTGGGTGGACTGCGAGGCGACGCCGGTCAGGTCCAACTTGAGATTTTCAACGCTTCCTTCCAGTCTGGCCTTCAGCTCATTCAGTCGCTCTCGCAAGCGACAGACAATTCTTCGGGGGCTGTCCTCAGTCTTTGCGGTTTCTGGTGGTTCTTCCTCGCCATGGTGCTCTTCCATATGGCAGAGTTTTTCGCTCAGGCTCTGTGGCAGGGGAGTGATGATTGTAAAGGCTTGCCTTTATGGCCTTTTAGGTCTAATGGCACGGCTACTCACGATATGTCAGAAATCAACCAGATACAGTACTTGATTTGCATAGGGTATTTCGAGCAGTCTACAGTGTGTGCCAGAGCCGGCAGCTACACGCTCTGTGTTGTGTCGCTCCGCTGACAGCACTAGGATACAGGCAGATATTGTACACTTTTAATAGTATCCAATAGAACAATCCCTGAAAGCTTGTGCAATAGATTGATTCCGCAAAAAAGTGACATATAGACATAGTTTTCATTCTGCCACCATCAACGGTAATGACTCTGAAATAACACCATAGCCTATCATTGCTTACATGTGAAAATCGGCAACTCCACTGGGCGATAATTTAGGTATGGCTTTGGTATAAGCTCGCACTTTGCGATAGAAGTACTAGTGGTGGCATCTTTCTGTCCTTAAATCATCAGGAACTTTGATACAAGCCCTGTAAAACGGTTGCTCGTGATCTAGAGACACCTAGTGCTAGGTGTAAGGTACGCCAGGTTACCTGTGTTTGCTGGAGCTGTTCATCGAGATGGCGGTGGAGGATTTCCACCTGCTGCTGGATTTGGGGCTGGACCTTGGTCAGTGCAGACCCCAGACAGGACAAGCCCTCCCTTGCCTGTCTGTGGCTCTTCAGGAACTTCCCAACCTGTTTAAGTGTCAAAGAAGTGCTCGTTGTACAGGAACTGGCTCTATGCATGAACAACTAGCAGTATCAATATACCCCCGTTCACCTGAAAATATGAAACCTTCGTACAAGAGGGAATTATTGATTTTGTTAGATCGTCTCTCCCATTAAAAAGTGACCTTCCAAAACAAACAAATGAACACAACACACGCGCGCGCGCGCATACACACACACACACACAAACAAACAAACAAACACACACACACACACACACACACACATAGAGAGAGAGAGAGAGAGAGACAGAGAGAGAGACAGAGAGAGAGACAGACAGACAGACAGACAGACAGACAGACAGACAGACAGACAGACACAGACAGACAGACAGACAGATAGATAGATATAGATATAGATAAAGAGATAGATATAGATATTTAGCTATAGTGATATAGATATAATATATAGATATATATATATATATATATATATATATATATATATATATATGTATGTATACACACACAGTAATATATATATACATATATATATATATAGACAGACAGACAGACAGACAGAGCAGACAGACAGACAGACAGACAGACAGACAGACAGACAGACAGACAGACAGACAGACAGACAGACAGACAGACAGACAGACAGACAGACAGACAGACAGACTGACAGACAGACTGACAGACAGACAGACTGACAGACAGATAGATAGATAAAAGTATTGTTGACAAACTCTTAGCACAATATTCAATTTTCCAATGACCAATGAAAACTCGTACAATTCGATTTCACTGTGCGTTCCAGTAACACTGTATGGGCCATACTCATTATTTCAGAGCAACTGGTCAAAGCAAGAGAACAAACATAAACAACCAGAGAATCAAAGAAGTAGGTCAATGTGTAATCATCATACATACCTTTGCACTCATCCTCTGTAACTTTCGGTTCATGTTCATAATAATTCTCCTCGACTTCTCTATCTCTTCCATGAGCTGTCCTGGCTGCCTCAAAGGTAGAATTAAGTATAGCGTTAAAACAAAACACCAGCAAGAAGAGGAAGGAGAATATGAACAGGAGTAAGAGGAAAAAGAGGAGAAAGAAGAGGAAGAGAAAGAAGAGAGGGAGGAGGAGGAAGAGAAAGAAGAGGAAGAAGGAGAAAGAAGGAGGAAATAGAGGAAGAAGGAAGAAGAGAAAGAGAGGAAGAAGAGGAAGAAGAGAAAGAGGAGGAAGAGGATAAATATGAAGAAGGAGGAAGAAGGAGGAAGAAGGAGGAAGAGTAAGATGATGAAGAAGGAGTAGGAGGAGGAGGAGGAGGAGGAGGAGGAGTAGGAGGAGTAGGAGGATAAGTAGGAGGAGGAGGAGGAGGAGGAGGTGGAGGGGGAGGAGGAGGAGGAGGAGTAAGAGGAGGAGTAGGAGGAAGAGGAGGAGGAAGAGGAGAAGTAGGAAGAGGAGGAGGAAGAAGAAGAGGAAGAGGAGGAGGAGGAAGAAGGAAGAAGGAGGAAGAAGGAGGAGGAAGAGGAAGAAGGAGGAAGAAGAGGAAGAAGGAGGAAGAAGGGGGAAGAAGAGGAAGAAGGGGGAGGAGGAGGAGGAAGAGGAGGAGGAGGAAGAAAAGCTGGAGAAGGAAGAGGAAGAGGAAGAAGAGCAGGAGAAAAAGGAGGAGGAGAAGGAGAAGGAAGAGGAGGAGGAAGAGGAGCTTGAGAAGGAAGAGAAGAAGGAAGAGAAAGAGACAGAGGAGGAGAACGAAAAGGTCGAGTACGAGGAGAACGATAACGAGGTGGACTAGGAGGAGGAGGAGGAGGAGGAGGAGGAGTGGGAGGAGGAGGACAGTAGGTTACAAATGAAAAAAATTGTCAAATGGATTTTGTGCCCAACAGCCACATGACTCACACTATTTAAATAAACCCAGATTTCTCCGTCCCAGGGATAGAACCGCGGCACTGCGCCTCACACATCGTCCAACCACAAAGCATGCTCGCCCATCTCCGCCTGTCAAAATACATGGTTTCAACAAGCGAGTAGAGGCTGAGGGGCTGACCGTGTACTCTTGTAAGAGGGGAGAGCACTGGGGGGTAGGCTGGCAGGAACTGATATATATATATATATATATATATATATATATATATATATTCTAAACAAGTTTGAAGGGTTAGGAAGTTCCTGTAAATACTTTATTTTGTCTTTTTTGCTTTGGCCCGTCGTAGACGTTTAACCCAAAGCTAATGACTCACACTGACATCATGGCCAGACTGCGGCACAGCTCCATAATTCGCAGCGTCCACCGTGTCCTCTCGTCTCTTGATGAACTGAAACAGAGGGTGCAACATTAGGGAGTTGGTCTGCCATCTTGTAAACAGGTTATTACAAGGATTAAAAAAAGAGAAGTGTGTAGCTATTAACTAACATCCTCTCGACTTCCAGAGCAATCGATATCACATTGGTGGGGACTAAGTGTTTCTTGAGACAGGATGGATTTAGGACAGGTGACTAAAGGAGAGTTCCTACTCAGGCAGAAGGTTCTGTACATTACTATCAGTCCCTGCTGGACGTCTGGTTAGCAATGTGATTGCTACGCGAATGGCCTTTCTGGTGATCGCCTGGAAACGTCAGTGTTCCCGACTAGACAGCATTGAACAAGCCATCGTCTCTCCCTATATGTCCACCAACATATGAACAAGCCCCGAGAAGAAAAAGAAAAAGAAGAAAAAGGGATCTCTTTACCACCATTGACGCACATGGAGATGAGCAAACACAGATGCGTTTTTGAAAGCGTTTGATTGTTTACAAGTCTGAATGGTCAGATCTGTTTTCGTTGTGGAAGCTTCTGGCATAAAAGTGCTTTCCTTACCATGTAGTTAGCAGAGACAGATGTGTGTGTGTATGTGTGTGTATGTGTGTTGTGTGCGTGCGAGCGCGCGTGTGAGTGCATGCATGCGTGGTTGCGTGTGTGTGTGTGTGTTTGCTCGTGTGTAAATATTGTTCAAAATACTTCCGCCACTTGGCAACTACTGGAATTCACTTTAATTACACGTTCGCACGCGCGGGCACACACACACACACACACACACACGCACACACACACACACACACACACACACACACACACACACACATTAAACATGAATACTCCTACATGCACACACAAAAGCGTGTCTGGATGATCTTTTTGAATGCTGTACAGATAAGCTAAGTACAGAGTTGATGTCTTCCAGCGTCTCAGTAGCGCTGATGCATGGGGAGTCACTCACTCTGGGAGGAGGATTCCAGATCAGTGCAGCATACGTCATGATGGACTGCTCCTCAGGATGGTCCGTGTCCACATCTGTATCAGGCAAACGCACACAATGCAAGCAGTGCTCTGAGGCGTTGGAATTCTATTTGTCTGTCATTTCACGACGACATATTCTCCCCACCAAGTGTCTCACGTCGAGTATGAATGGCGCAGTGGTGTTTCTAATTCTCTCTCTCTCTCTCTCTCTCTCTCTCTCTCTCTCTCTCTCTCTCTCTCTCTCTCTCTCTCTCTCTCTCTCTCTCCATTCCTTTTTCGTCAGACAGACAGAACTCTTTTCCGTCAAACCGCAACTGATAGGACATATGCTAGGAGTTTCTTATCTAAAAGAACCAGGATTTTGACATTTCGTTCTCATCGAATTGAATTATTTTTCATGCATTGCTAACTATCAGTGACGGATGCTTGTGTCACCTAAAATCTAATATGAAATCATGCAGGGTTTCTTTCTACGCATATAGTGAAATATACGAATCTGACAAAAGTTGTACAGACAAACCCTGCAACAAATTTTCATTTACCGGTGCTCACAGCAATATAAAGCCCTTTTAAAGAAATGCTGATTAAAAAAGGGCAAATAAATTATGCATGATAGGGCAGAAGTTATTTCTCCGCTTCTACTCAACATATCTAAAAAGTTATTTACCATTCGAAAGCTCTTGCTTAGTTCTGCATGCCCAATGCAAAATGAAATAAAAGCTCTGGCTAGTCTATCTAATTCGGGTAATTTATTAGAGGCGGCTAAAGCAGCTGAGAACTGGTACACTAAACCACATTCCGTCAGTACGGTCTTGCACTGGTAACCGTGTCTTCAAGATTGTTCAACTGTCATTCATGAGGTAAACATTAAATTTGGAACATACTGTATACTGATTGTATAACATTATTTAGGTGGCAGCTTGTTAATTAAACCATAAGGAAGGGGCCTGTCACATTTGACAAAAAACGTTCATATTTGCTCTTTTTTTCATTTTTGGTCTAAGGTTGAGATTTTGCAATGAGTTATAGATTTTGTAAAGACTGGTCTGTTGCAGAATGTATCAAGAATGTATTGTCTGAATTTGAGACACCTGTGTCAAAGGGAAATTCAAATATCTTGGAAACAGCATACAGACAGTTTGTCGTCAATAAACTACTTGGCGACATAAACATGACTTTTATGCAATTAAAAAGTAATAGAATTAAATAAGCTCAGGTCAATACATGGTTGTACTGAAAAAATTCGAATGAAAATGTCGATTTCAACTCAAGTACTGTTTGACCGCACACAATAAAATTTCCTGTAATTTTATCTTGAGGCATGCGTTTAATTGATAGACAAAGAGCGGAAATAAGTAGACAAGTAAGCATACACATAACTAACTAGGGACTGTGGCAGGGTTTTCTTGCCTTAGCCAACATAGCAAGCAGAAACCTTTTCGTAGAGGTTTTCCAACCTTCTGGGTCGAGGAGTCTGGTGACGTTGAGGTGTTTCTCAGCTAGGAAGAAGGCATGGTGGAGTCTTTCTGTCCAGCTCATGGGGTCCACCTTATTCTTGTCCACCAGCCCTGGCCGCACGTGCTCGATGAGGGCCAGGAAGGCCCGCCCGTCTCGCCACCCTGCCCCGAACCCCTCGAATTGCATTCCTTGTCTGTGGGAACGAGAATGAGACATTATATCGTTGAGACTAACGCAAATAATTATACAGCATATGCTTTTCGATTGTGCGCCATTAAGTGTGTGTGCTTAATACAAAAAGGGGATTAAAAGTGAGTATGTGTTAAATGAAAACCTCAAAATCATGCAGTCACAAAACACTTTATTCGGGCATTCATGAAATACTAGCGGCGATTGGTAATACATTAAATGGCCAAAACATTCAGGCATTACATGTTACATATAGGCCTACGTAACGTCCAGAGGTATTACGGAATATCTTGAAACGCTGAAACGCCGTTAAATAAAACTATCTAGGAAACAACACCAACCCCCCCCCCCCCCCCCCCAGATAGACATACTTTAACCACTTAATGGAATCAATAGGTGCACATATTATACAAGGAGTAGCCTCAATGGTGCGAAGCATTTT
>JAWQFJ010012125.1:0-12500 GCA_034096865.1 Theodoxus fluviatilis
TTTCAAGAAAATATGGTTTCGTTTTGCAGCCTTGAAAACTTGACCGCCTAGGTCAAGCAGAGTTACCTCCCTTTGCATGATGTTTTGCTCAGCTATCACTCGGCAATTAGATCAGCTGTTTTAAGCGCGATTGCTACACGTAAGGTACTCAATCTAACTAAAAATGGGTTAAGTACTTTTTCAAGGAACTCACCAAGCGTTGCCAAGACTCAACACATGTAAATTCCTTCGTTTTTAACGAAAATAGTGTCACGCTTTTCAGCAAAGCAGTGCTGGCTTTGTGGATAGGCCGACTTGACTTGGCCTATTTCGCGCGCACGCGAGGGGAAGTGTGTTTGTGTGCCTGTGAGTGTGTGTTTGTGTGTGTAAGTGTGCCAGTGTGTGTGTTTGTAAGAGAAAGGCAAACTAATTAAAGGCGAGGTAATATCGTCAGAAACCTAACTTGCTTGCAGCCTGTCTCCTCAAATTAAAAAAAAGACATTAGTCGCCCAATCAATTCTAAAAAGTGAACAGCTGCCTCATTAGGGGTGAGCTGGCAGCCCCAACTTGTATACTACTAGTAATACCAAGTATCTGTGAGAGCTGAGCTCGAAAATTGTGAAAGTTAAGTTTGGTGAGGTCATCCGCAGCCCAGTTGCATGTCCCCAAGTTTGTTGAGATGGTGCTGGAATGATAATGAGACTAGCCCATTGACCAGAGGGTATAAGTGTGCGGAGTGAGCATCCGCCCATGAGTGATGCGTCGCTTTATAAAATCTGGCATCCTCCCTCTTTCTTTGCAAAATAAAAGACGATAAATGATGGGGAAAGCGTTTATCAAATGGAAATGCAAGACTTTACATACGCGTTTCTTTAGGGTTGACTTTTATTTAAAATGTGCTCCGATCGGATCAATACAATTCGAATAGACTTCAATGTCCTCTCTCATCAACTGAGTTTAATCGCTTTCACTACTACTGAATTATCATTCTATGTAATTAGCCACAAAAATGAAATATATCAGGAAACACGAGTAAAATGAATCAGTACGAAACCAGTGAAAATTACTGATAGGCGATTTCGATAAATCATACAGAATTCTTTTCTGATCGCGACGTGGTTAAACAACAATACAAATTAAAGAAATCATAACAGAAAAGACACATCTACACCTGACACATTACTTTGAAAAACAGGCGTGTACTTGCTGGAATAAATGAGTCCAGCATGTGTTCGGTACTGCTCCTTGGTACCCCGAGTCTGGTGTCAGACTGATTTGCTAAAAATGCCGTGAAATGGACACCGAGGACCGTCGATTATGGCAGTCGCATTTCCGCAGCAGTTTTTACGGTAGAGTTTCAGTAGATCTCCGAGGTACCCTTCTGTCGTCAGGCGTTAGACTTACACCACGTAATTACCTCTACGCCACTTTCAGCACTCTAACATAACGTAACATAACACTAACAAAACAAAACATTAAAACATTAACATCAAATACATAGAAAATAGTTGACATCATCTTCTCCAATAAAGAAAACAGCAATGAAATGAAATGGCGAATACACTGTGGTCGCTCATTTCCGCCATTCACCAAGCAGAACCTCTTGGTAGGGGACTCTCCGGGAATAACTCAGCAGTTCACCCAGGAGCAAAGGGACCACAGAGGAGAAAAAAAGTTAGTGAAGAAAATTACATAAGCATAGCCTCTCATCCATCCTCTACACTTCTCCTGTGGCAACGCTAGCAAATATTCTTACATGGCGTTTTGTTATGATAACAATAACGATAAAAATAAAATCCTATTAATTCCTCTTGCGTAAATATATTACCCTCTCAATAATCATGGTCTTACTAAAGCTTTCATCAACTTTATTATGCATGTACATATAAAGTACCACCCATATAAATTTTACAAACTTTTCGGAACTTTTTGCGCGGTTTGTAGACTATTTATACTATTCTCTAGTAATAGGTGGAAGGCATCCAGGCAGTCCAGGAAATCGACAGCGTCAGGATTCCCTCCTCGACCTTGTGCGCCTTCTCATAATTTTCATCCTCGTCGTCGTCCTCTTTGTCATCATCATCGTACTCGTCCTCCTTAATGTCATCTTCGTCCTCGTCGTCCTCCCCCCTATTCATCATCACTGTCCTCCTCCTCCTCCTTTTTCTCAACATTTTCGTCCTCGTCCTTGACTTCCTCCTTCTTCTCAATTTTGTCCTCGTGCTCGTTCTTTTCGTCATCTTCGTCCTCGTCATCCTCCCCCTATTCATCATCATTGTACTCGTCATCCTCCCCCTATTCATCATCATTGTACTCGTCATCCTCCTTTTTCTCAACATTTTCGTCCTCGTCCTCGACTTCCTCCTCATAATATTTGTCCTCGTCCTCCTTGTCGTCGTCGTCGTCGTCGACGACGTCGTTGTCCTCCTCCTCTTCCCTCTCCCCCTTTTCCTCCTCCTCCTCCTCTTCATTCTCCATCTCTTCATTCTCCTCCCTCCTCCTCTTTCTCGTCCTCTTTCTTCTTTTCATCAGTCCCTCACACGCCCGACGTCATCGTCTCAGATATCGTTCACCAATAAACATTCACACAATTCATTTCAGGATCTGCACGCTGGACACTACCAAAGCAGTGCCGACGAGTGAAAAATGGCGAAAACCACACCCAGGAATTGTTCCCCGGGTGCTGCAGTTAAATGTGAAGTCGTCTCACATGAGCATGCTGCCTTCAACTGATTCAACTTTTTTTCTTAAGATAGATGATAAGTTTTCATGTCTGCACTTATGTCTAGCAATACTAAATAAACTATTCGCATACAAAATTTCTGACTTTCCGTCATCGTTTACATAAAGCAACAAGCTTAGGACAATAGGTTCAATGACCGGTACCCACTAGTGATCAAGCTAATGCAACATACATTTTGTCTACACGCAAAAGCACACGCAGCAAGTAAACTGTCATTGGTATTAGGTGTTACTAAAAGTGCCTGTTTGGGTTTTTCACAATTCCATGTCTTTCCTTATCACACCAAAATCCACAAGACGCGGTCTACATACAAAAAATTAACCTGTAACTTTATCGTAAATGGCAATAGACTAAGGTCGACCAGCAGGTCCTTACATCGTGTTCAATCGTTGCAATATGCACCATGTAGAAACGTATTGCACATTAATTTTAAATGTGTATCGTGCACATTTTCTTTGATCGCCTGACGTATCGACCACCGAGGCATAGAGGACTATATTATCGACATTTCCTCCCTTGGCTTATTCCCCTTGATTATCTAATCACCACAAAGATAGTGTATCAAATCTGAAAGGCCGTAATTCTAAAATCTGCAATTAATGCAACAGTGGACGACTTTGATATGTTGGACGCTCCAAAACCTGTTTGTAACAGAGAAAAGACAGTACGGATTTTTATCTCTGTAGAGTTTAACTTAGTCAGGTTAGCCCTGCCGACATGATAGTTTTTTGCAACTGTGTGCACCATTAAAGAAAATTAAACTAAGCTTCGTTTCTTCTTTGTTAAATATTCTTCTTGACATTTGATTTGTTGTTGATAAGATTCAATAAGCAACTGATGTAATCTCTCTTTCCATAGGAGCATACTTCTAAGTATCGGCATTGCAACATTGAAAGTCATTTCTCGGTGGCTCTAACACTTTGAGTAAACAGATACTACAGCAGAGGCGGGTAAGAACTTTGTCAAGGTCAAATTAGGAAGCACAGGAAAGTCTATTGGTTGAAAAGAGGAGAGCAGGACTTATTTGACACCACCTAACTTCGGATACATACAGAATACGTCGAGCGTTCCCACAGCGATTGAGTAATCACAGTCGTTGGGAGAATGAGTACTTGCAGAGGACATACACAACAGATGATATAGGTCGTCAACAGGATGAATCACGCATGACCGCTTAATAAACAAGCAAGCAAACCAATTAAGCTATCAAGTAAGCAACCAGCCAGCCAGCCAGCCAGCCAACGAACCAAAAAACCAAACAACCAAAAACCTAATGCAAAAAATAAAATCACAAAGACCTAACTCGCACAGAAGGCTACTTCAATGACAGGAACTGTGCCGACGATTTAGTCTTCACAACAGACTTGCCGCCGTCCCACTCCAGAAGTACAGAAGCAGCAGAAGGAAGACAACATGTCCAAGGACCTTGAGGAGGCTGTCAGCTACAGGTGACTGCACGACCTTCTTCAGAAGCGGCCTGGACTCCTTCCGTCCATGTCCTCGCTGTTCCTGCTGCAAGCGTAGTCTTCTACGCTGCCGCAAGTCTTGATGAGGTTGTTGCAAAACCGCTTGATTGTGACGTTCCTTTTCCTGAAAAAAGAGGGAATTCGATTACTTTTGCTAAATGTCATTGTTGTATTCATCTACCTCTGTACTTCCCTCACCAAAATATATTCCCATGTCCGCCAATGTCTTTCATTTTCTACATATTTCTAACAACTCACCAATTACTTCGTTACGACCTTGCACGAGTATCTTTTTTTTAACTCTTCCTATCTGTTCTCAGAGCCCTTGCTACTGTTTCATATTCCCTGAACATGTTCATCTCTCTTCCATTTAACACTTCTATTCGTTTGGGCTGGTGCTTTTTCACCAAAAGCCCCTATCATAACAAACTCTACAGATATCTTTAAGAGTCAGTGTGAGTAGTGGTAGTATTAGACATCCTGCAGTACCGACAGGCCATCGGAGAGTCCGCAAGTGACAATCTCTCTTCAAGTGTCAGCAGTGGAACATAGGATTAGGTCTATCTGCCTGAGTCCAGTTCCTTCTGTGAACTCATCTCCCTCACGAGGAGTAGATGCTGCTCCGCCAAATCAACGAGAGTACTCGTCAGCGTCTGCCTCAATGTGCCTCTGTCCGATGCACAGGCCTCCAGCGTTGCTTTGAATCGCTAGTACCTAGAGTCCAGTTTGTACGCATCTCTCCATCGCAGCCATGGGGGCCCTGAGGTCTTTTCCAGCGCAAGCTCTCCATAAAGGTCTTTCCGCACTCTTGTGTCCCCCATATGACACGTGTCCCAGATAGCGAAGATGCCGCTGTTTCAGGGAGATAACCGTGTATAAATTGTTATCTCTTTCAAGCATTCCTTCATAGGAGAGTCTTCCCTTTCACAAGATACAGACGATGCGACAAAACCATAGCATATGGAAGATCAATGTCACAGCTTCAAAGAATATATAAAGATAAGAACAAGGTATTAACCTGAACACTGCTTAGTGCCTCCTCCAAGCTCTCTCGCAGCTGGCGGTCGTCAATTTCCTGAAAAGGTAGGCAAAAACAAATGATCACAGTGTGGCAAAACTAGTTGAATGACGATGTTTACGCAAATTTACAAAGCGCACATGTGGCTCAATAATAAGCGAAATTAAGACCACACAAATAGTAGAGAAAAACATAGAAAGTATTTCCAAGCTCGAGAGAACTATACAATGATGTCAATATTTCATCAGTGAAGGTTCATTTAGTGCTCACCTATTTGTTCGTACGTACGACATATCTAATGCTCATAATCAGAGGCAACACATATATAGTTCAGCTAGTTCGTGCGTTGGGCTTCGATATAATGTTATGATGATGATGATGATGATGATGATGATGATGATGATGATGATGATGATGATGGTGATTATGACGATGATGATGATGATGATGATGATGATGATGATGATGATGTGTTCTGATGATTTCATGATGATAAGATTGTGAAGCTAATAATAATGATGATATGATGAGAGAGTATGATGATAAAGAAGGGATGGTGGAATTAATAGTGATGTTGATGATGATGTGAAGAGGTGATGATGTGATAATGACGAGGTTAAGGAAGATTTTGATGTGATGATGTTGTGATTACGACGCTGATGAATTCATGTGAAAATTAGCAACAACAACAACAACAGCAGCAATAATTTAGCTAGTCCGAAGTCCTGTTACATAAGCAAACTTGTAAAAATCTGAACTATTGGATAAGGCCCCTAAAGCCAAACAGCCAGGTTTCCATCGAATAAGAGGAGGGTGGGGCTGGGGGCTGGGGGCTGGGGGGTGGGGGGGTGGGGGGCGGGAGCACTGAACTGCTCTAGCTGTTTGCTACAGTCTGTGGGGTTTTTTAACCTCCGCCAAGGAGTAATTGTTTACCCCCAGTTCTTTAGCAAGTTATTTTATGTTATTTCTTATTTCTTTATTCAGTTACTTAGCTTAGCTTAGCCAAAGACACTACCTAACGGGACCGCCAGCTTCGCCGTATTGCAAGAGAGGTAGTGATCCGCGGGAACATCACTTCCGGCGAGAGAGTATTTAACAATAGCTGCGCTGTTCGCTCTCCTATGAAAGCTCACTAACTCATAATATTAATTTGTCAATCTGAAGAATACTGCTTGATGCACTGGTCTGGCAAATGTAAACAAATTGATCAACTATGAATTCTTTCTTCATTACGCTCAAAGTGTCTTTGATTACGAAAGTAATACACTACTTTCTTTCAGTCTTCGAATTAATTAAATGCAGATACACATGAAAGACACTACTATGTGAAAACACGATTATTACCAGTCCACTGTAGCTTTCCTTCTACCGGAAGTGATGTTCCCACGAACGTCAAAACGTTACAGAGAGGCCCAATGCAAATCGCGTCAAAACTGCAGAAGCTGACGGACCCGTTAGATAGTGTCTTTGTCTTGTCTTGTCTTGTCTTGGCTTGTCTTGTCTTGTCTTGTCTTGGCTTTGGCCTTGGCCTTGGCCTTGGCCTTGGAGTTGGAGTTGGAGTTGGAGTTGGAGTTGGAGTTGGAGTTGGAGTTGGAGTTGGAGTTGGATTGAGTTGAGTTGAGTTGAGTTGAGTTGAGTTGAGTGGGTTGAGTTTACTTACTTGCTTACTTGCTTACTTACTTACTTGCTTACTTGCTTACTTGCTTCCTTGCTTCCTTGCTTCCTTGCTTGCGTGCTTGCGTGCTTACTCACTCACTCACTCACTCACTCACTCACTCACTCACTCACTCACTCACTCACTCACTCACTCACTCACTCACTCACTCACTCACTCACTCACTCACTCACTCACTCACTCACTCACTCACTCACTCACTCACTCACTCACTCACTCACTCACTCACTCACTCTCACTCACTCACTCACTCACTCACTCACTCACTCACTCACTCACTCACTCACTCACTCACTCACTCACTCACTCACTCACTCACTCACTCACTCACTCACTCACTCACTCACTCACTCACTCACTCACTCACTCACTCACTCACTCACTCACTCACTCACTCACTCACTCACTCACTCACTCACTCACTCACTCACTCACTCACTCACGCACTCACTCACTCACTCACTCACTCACTCACTCACTCACTCACTCACTCACTCACTCACTCACTCACTCACTCACTCACTCACTCACTCACTCTCACTCACTCACTCACTCACTCACTCACTCACTCACTCACTCACTCACTCACTCACTCACTCACTCACTCACTCACTCACTCACTCACTCACTCACTCACTCACTCACTCACTCACTCACTCACTCACTCACTCACTCACTCACTCACTCACTCACTCACTCACTCACTCACTCACTCACTCACTCACTCACTCACGCACTCACGCACTCACGCACGCACTCACGCACGCACTCACTCACTCACTCACTCACTCACTCACTCACTCACTCACTCACTCACTCACTCACTCACTCACTCACTCACTCACTCACTCACTCACTCACTCACTCACTCACTCACTCACTCACTCACTCACTCACTCACTCACTCACTCACTCACTCACTCACTCACTCACTCACTCACTCACTCACTCACTCACTCACTCACTCACTCACTCACTCACTCACTCACTCACTCACTCACTCACTCACTCACGCACTCACGCACTCACTCACTCACTCACTCACTCACTCACTCACTCACTCACTCACTCACTCACTCACTCACTCACTCACTCACTCACTCACTCACTCACTCACTCACTCACTCACTCACTCACTCACTCACTCACTCACTCACTCACTCACTCACTCACTCACTCACTCACTCACTCACTCAATCACTCAATCACTCACCCACTCAACTTACTTAACTTACTTAACTTACTCAACTTACTCAACTTACTCAATTACTCAACTTACTTATTAGTTACTTTTTACTTACCTTTTAGTTACTTTTTACTTACTTTTTACTTACTTACTTACTTACTTTACTTTACTTTACTTTACTTTACTTTACTTTACTTTACTTTACTTTACTTTACTTTACTTTACTTTACTTTACTTTACTTTACTTTACTTTACTTCACTTCTTACTTACTTACTTTTTTACTTACTTGGTTAATTAGTTATTCAGCAAAATAACTTTAAAAGTTCACGATTTTGATGAAATGTTGTGGAAGGTTAGGGTTTTACCTAAGAAATAATGCAATAAATTGTGAATATTATTTGTTGTCTCATTTGGGGATTACAACCAAAAAGAGAATCTTATCTATTATGTAATGCGGTTTGAGAATTGGAAGCATAAGGGACTGTATCCCTTCAGGTTTACTGGAGGTCCTCACAGCTTTATCTCTCTCTCTCTCTCTCTCTCTCTCTCTCTCTCTCGCTCTCTCTCTCTCTCTCTCTGTCTGTGTGTGTGTGTGTGTGTGTGTGTGTGTGTGTGTGTGTGTCTGTCAGTCCCGACTTAACGGCTCATATCTCAAAAACTACTGGCCGGATTTACTTGACATTTTACACACTTACTGGAAGTTAGGTCCGAACGAATGTATCGAATTTTCAGAATCGAGGTTGGAAAAAAAGTGACTTTTTGTACGTTTTGGTGTTGCAAAGAAGGCAAGGGACGGAACTCTGTCCGGACTCAAGGGAAGTTTTGGTATATGTGACGTGATCATTTGACGTGGAATAATAATATCGTGACATAATTTCGAGGGGATTTGGACATTGGTGAAGGAGAAAGAAGGATTTTTTATCCCTCCAGGTTTACTGGAGATCCTCACAGCTTTATTGATTAGCTCACTCGGTAGCGCGTCGAATATTTTTTTGTCGCTGGGACATGCTTGGTTGTAGGAGATGCGCGTACGGGTTCGAATCCGCACAGAAGCTTTTTTTTTTGTTAATGTGTGTATGGTATTCGAGAGAGAGAGAGAGAGAGTCACCCCACCTGTTGTTGTACACGTGAGAGGTTGCGGGTTCGAACCTTACTTTTCCCCCCTCTTTTCTCGAGAGGTTGCGGGTTCGAACCCGATCTTTGTTGTTGTTGTTGTTTTTTAATGCCAAAACCTGGAGGTTCAGCGCCAGCGGTTTTTATCATCACGAAGTTGATGACGTCAAACTATTTATGACGCCGGCCAAAGACATTATCTAAGATAAGATATTGGATATTGTCTTTGCGCCAGCGTATACGTCCCACACTCAGATGCTTTCAGCCAATAAAATGAACTTAACTGCACAGAGTCAGACCTGGCCAGCAGAACACGCTGCCTTTATTAATTACACAGGCCATGAAATAGAATAAAATGGACTTAACTGCATAGAGTCAGACCTGGCCAGCAGAACACGCTGCCTTTATTAATTACACAGGCCATGAAATAGAAATGTCGGCTTCCTTGGCGGAGGTTTGCGCTCTCAGAGCGCTCTCTAGTTTTCATACATGTTTGTGTATGCACACAAACAAGCACCTCACAGCACATTATGTACGCAAAAGAAATAGTCAAGAAAAGCAGCCATTTACCCTGTGGAACTGTCCGATCCTGTCCATGGGTTGTTGGAGCTGCTCCAAGGTTTCCTTTGCCTGTTGTGTCCAGTCTCTCACCTGGGTAAATACCTCCTGTGCGCTAACACAGGTCTGAAAGAGAGATCACGTTTATGAGTGTTGATAGGTCGCAAGTGCACCGTTAATACTGTCTACATATTACCATAGCAAAAAAGGTAGAACTATGTAGTGGGTTGTGCTTTGCTCTCCATACCTTTCCAAATTCTATTGATGATAACCAAAGGATTGAATGTATTCGCTTACACGATTCTCTATCCTTCATTTCATTGAACAAACTTTACACAATTTCTCGCGCTGCACTAAAATTAACATACTTGTTGCTTTTCCTTCTTATTAACTTTTCGCGCCTCGTATTTATATCTTTATTTGAATCATCACCACCACCATCTAAAGTCAAGCTTTTCAGAGGTAAATAGAGAAAAAGTCTAATAAGATATGAATGCGTACTTTCCAAGCCAAGTCACTGTGTGGCATCATTAGTATACTAGAAAGTCTCATCAAATCATGTTGTTGTAATGCTTTTAAGCAGTTAAGGGACTGTAAGAAGTGGCAGCTGCCAAAATAAAAGATTCAGTATGTTGCACTTTCAAGAAGCACTGGAGATCGCTACCTCGTCGGTGTCTGCTGAAGCTCCTGCTACAGGTGACTCGTCGCCCTGCGATCTGAGAGCTGCCAACAAGGCATCCCCATCGTTGTGGACGCGGTCCAGCCTGCTTCGCCCAGTCTCCAGGAAGGACAGGCTGATCGCCTCCCTCAGGTAGTGGACTGCCTCCTGCTGTGTGTCCAGGGTCTCCCGCATGCCGGCGTACATCTCACGAGTCTCGGTCGCATCGAGGAAGTTCAACCGCCTCTCAGCTGATGCAGCATATTCCTCTACCGTGGAGAGGAGAGCATTCGGGGTTTCCTGTTAAGAAAGACGACAATAGGCAGTTTTGCATTAAACATTCATTTGCACATAAGTAGACGAGAGACGCAGAAAAAGGAGAGCTATGTAGTTGCAAACGCGTCCTCTCTCAATGCAAATATTTAAGTTTGTTGAAGTAGTTTGGTATTTGGTGATTAGTTCGAAACACATTGAACAATGACAACAATTCACAGTGTATGTGGAAATAAGCACATCAAATTTTGCTCGTGATTGAAAAGAAGAATAAAAAGAAACCAAACTACCCAAACTGCATTTGTGCTTCATTCCGGTTCAGTAATAAAGAAGACGAAACAAAACAAAAAGAACATCATGCAGCACAGATTAATGGAGGCTGTCAACAGTCTAGCTGTGATGGAAAAAAACACGAGATCTCGCGGAGAAGCCATCTATCATCTATTGCCACGGTTTCGATGTTAAACATTTATTTCTACCAGTTCTTTTTTCTGCATGCAACCACGTGAGCAGGAGTGGTCGCCAGCAGTTTGAGAATACGAAAGTTGGGGCTGGAATGTTGTAAGGCCGGCTCTGTGGGCTGGTGGTGCTGGTGGCGGTAGAAGAAGGACGAGATATGCGAAAGGACGAACACGCGGTAAAGGAGGTAAGTCCAGAGGCTGCCTTTTTAATGTGCTGACGAAATGTATTTGGACGATAAAGGACATGGAGTCGCCAAGATATTGACAGCTAGTCCCACACCTAAACCTCTCTTTGACAAACTCACAAGAACTTGTCGACGGGATCATTCTAAGAGAAGACAGACTATCAAAGGCAGACTGAGAGCGAGGAAGTTAATAAGGATGGGATGCGAACTTGGGTAAGTGCGTGGGTGGGTGGCTGGGTGGGTGGGTGGATGGGTGGGAATCTCTCATACACGAGACTGTAAAATGCAGTAAGAACATCTTTTAGGACACAAACCTCTCTATTTTGCCCTCTCAGTGGTGTCTCGACATGTAAGCAGATTTCTCTCTCTGCCTCCAGCAGTGACTTGTCCAGGATAATGATGTCTTTGACAACAGCCGACAGACTGCATATCTTCTCCAAGGTTGAGACAAACTCCTTTAGCGCTTCGACGGAAAGCCCCTTTATCTGGTCATAGCCGCCTGGAGCTTTGGTCAGATGGTCCACTAACTTCTGAAGGTTCTCGTGTATATCATTCAGCAGATTTTGTGGGTAGGAGTTGTCCCTTTCCTGCAATCGAAAGTATTCCTTTGCACTGAGGCAGAAAAGAGATCTTTGGAGTCACGTACAATCACATTCAAAATATAGCGATACTTTGAAATATATATTGTAAGTCTGTTCAGAGAAACTAAAGTCATTATGATAACCTCTCCTTGCACTACAAAGCTACTCGAAGTGCGGCAAGGCTGAGGAGAAACGAGATTTTGTTAACTCGTTTGACTACACGTTAATGAAGATCCTCTATCTGGTACGTTTGGGGAAAGAGGCTCTGGTGGCCCGAACACACGGTGCTTTAAAATCATGAAACTCACTACGTATATGCAGTGATGAATAAAGATAAACCTCAACATTGCTTCAGTGGTCCCCATGGGTACAGATCCTACTGTCTCAATCGGAACGAAGTGGTACACCGACTCAGCCAGAGAGGACTGGTCACAAAATACTTATCTGGAAATTTTCGTAATAATACACTATCAATCTTAAATCTTTTGTAACATGGAGCATGGTATCTAATACAGAAACGCTCTGCTCTCTTTGGGGAAAATGTGACCTACCTGAACAAGAGAAGTCTGGGTGGCAACGCTGACGCAGGGCTTGAGCAAGTCG
>JAWQFJ010012127.1:5000-30000 GCA_034096865.1 Theodoxus fluviatilis
AGTCCATGCAAATGGTACTTTTTGCGGTCTCTGCCTTTTCTACATCTATTGCAGATGGTGCTATTTGGCATTGTGTGTGTGTTTGTCTCCTTGTGTGTGTCAAAAGGTTTATTGCTTTGTTTTGTTCGTGTGTGTGTGTGTGTGTAGTCTGATGTTGTGAGGTGGGTGTTTGTTGTATTTGTGAATTTTGGGTTGGTGTTGTGTTGTGGTGTGTGGTGAGGTGTGTGTATGGTTGTGTGTGGGCGGGGGGGGTGGGGGGGGGGGGGGGTTGGGGGGGGGGGGGGGGGGAGGGGGGGGGGGGGGGGGAGGCTGATTGTTGCTTTGTTTTGTGCGTGTGTGTGTGTGTGTGTGTGTGTGTGTGTGTGTGTGTGTGTGTGTGTGTGTGTGTGTGCATATATTTAATTGTTTGTGTTGTGAGGGTTCTAGAATGCGCTGGAATGTTGTGGCGCTTTCGAGCTATGATGTCAGTCTCCTCGCCCTTGTCGTTGCTTAGTTACGTGACGTAGTAATCTCTCGAAATCTCTCGATATATTACGTGATGTCGTCTGAGCTACGTCGAGGACATTCTCGTTGTTCTTGAAGACAGTGCAATGTAGAGGCAGGTGAAAGCAACAGAAGACAGCGCGATGTAGAGGCAGGTGAAAGCGACAGAAGACAGTGCAATGAGGAGGCAGGTGAAAGCGACAGAAAACAGTGCGATGTAGAGGCAGGTGAAAGCGACAGAAGACAGTGCGATGCAGAGACAGGTGAAAGCGACAGAAGACAGTGCGATGTAGAGACAGGTGAAAGCGACAGAAGACAGTGCGATGTAGAGACAGGTGAAAGCGACAGAAGACAGCGCGATGTAGAGACAGGTGAAAGCGACAGAAGACAGCGCGATGTAGAGACAGGTGAAAGCGACAGAAGACAGTGCGATGTAGAGACAGGTGAAAGCGACAGAAGACAGTGCGATGTAGAGGCAGGTGAAAGCGACAGAAGACAGTGCGATGTAGAGACAGGTGAAAGCGACAGAAGACAGTGCAATGAAGAGACAGGTGAAAGCGACAGAAGACAGTGCAATGAAGAGACAGGTAAAAGCGACAGAAGACAGTGCGATGTAGAGGCAGGTGAAAGCGACAGAAGACAGTGCGATGTAGAGACAGGTGAAAGCGACAGAAGACAGTGCGATGTAGAGACAGGTGAAAGCGACAGAAGACAGTGCAATGAGGAGGCAGGTGAAAGCGACAGAAGACAGTGTGATGTAGAGACAGGTGAAAGCGACAGAAGACAGTGCAATGAGGAGGCAGGTGAAAGCGACAGAAGACAGTGCAATGAAGAGACAGGTGAAAGCGACAGAAGACAGTGCAATGAGGAGGCAGGTGAAAGCGACAGAAGACAGTGCAATGAAGAGACAGGTGAAAGCGACAGAAGACAGTGCAATGAAGAGACAGGTGAAAGCGACAGAAGACAGTGCGATGTAGAGACAGGTGAAAGCGACAGAAGACAGTGCAATGAGGAGGCAGGTGAAAGCGACAGAAGACAGTGCGATGTAGAGACAGGTGAAAGCGACAGAAGACAGTGCGATGTAGAGACAGGTGAAAGCGACAGAAGACAGTGCGATGTAGAGACAGGTGAAAGCGACAGAAGACAGTGCGATGTAGAGGCAGGTGAAAGCGACAGAAGACAGTGCGATGTAGAGGCAGGTGAAAGCGACAGAAGACAGTGCGATGTAGAGGCAGGTGAAAGCGACAGAAGACAGTGCAATGGCAATGAGGAGGCAGGTGAAAGCGACAGAAGACAGTGCGATGTAGAGGCAGGTGAAAGCGACAGAAGACAGTGCAATGAGGAGGCAGGTGAAAGCGACAGAAGACAGTGCGATGTAGAGGCAGGTGAAAGCGACAGAAGACAGTGCGATGCAGAGACAGGTGAAAGCGACAGAAGACAGTGCGATGTAGAGACAGGTGAAAGCGACAGAAGACAGTGCGATGTAGAGACAGGTGAAAGCGACAGAAGACAGCGCGATGTAGAGGCAGGTGAAAGCGACAGAAGACAGTGCGATGTAGAGGCAGGTGAAAGCGACAGAAGACAGTGCAATGAGGAGGCAGGTGAAAGCGACAGAAGACAGTGTGATGTAGAGGCAGGTGAAAGCGACAGAAGACAGTGCAATGAGGAGGCAGGTGAAAGCGACAGAAGACAGTGCAATGAAGAGACAGGTGAAAGCGACAGAAGACAGTGCGATGTAGAGGCAGGTGAAAGCGACAGAAGACAGTGCAATGAGGAGGCAGGTGAAAGCGACAGAAGACAGTGCAATGAAGAGACAGGTGAAAGCGACAGAAGACAGTGCAATGAAGAGACAGGTGGAAGCGACAGAAGACAGTGCGATGTAGAGACAGGTGAAAGCGACAGAAGACAGTGCAATGAGGAGGCAGGTGAAAGCGACAGAAGACAGTGCGATGTAGAGACAGGTGAAAGCGACAGAAGACAGTGCGATGTAGAGACAGGTGAAAGCGACAGAAGACAGTGCGATGTAGAGACAGGTGAAAGCGACAGAAGACAGTGCGATGTAGAGGCAGGTGAAAGCGACAGAAGACAGTGCGATGTAGAGGCAGGTGAAAGCGACAGAAGACAGTGCGATGTAGAGGCAGGTGAAAGCGACAGAAGACAGTGCAATGAGGAGGCAGGTGAAAGCGACAGAAGACAGTGCGATGTAGAGGCAGGTGAAAGCGACAGAAGACAGTGCAATGAGGAGGCAGGTGAAAGCGACAGAAGACAGTGCGATGTAGAGGCAGGTGAAAGCGACAGAAGACAGTGCGATGCAGAGACAGGTGAAAGCGACAGAAGACAGTGCGATGTAGAGACAGGTGAAAGCGACAGAAGACAGTGCGATGTAGAGACAGGTGAAAGCGACAGAAGACAGTGCGATGTAGAGGCAGGTGAAAGCGACAGAAGACAGTGCGATGTAGAGACAGGTGAAAGCGACAGAAGACAGTGCGATGTAGAGACAGGTGAAAGCGACAGAAGACAGTGCGATGTAGAGGCAGGTGAAAGCGACAGAAGACAGTGCGATGTAGAGGCAGGTGAAAGCGACAGAAGACAGCGCGATGTAGAGGCAGGTGAAAGCGACAGAAGACAGTGCGATGTAGAGACAGGTGAAAGCGACAGAAGACAGTGCGATGTAGAGACAGGTGAAAGCGACAGAAGACAGTGCAATGAGGAGGCAGGTGAAAGCGACAGAAGACAGTGCGATGTAGAGGCAGGTGAAAGCGACAGAAGACAGTGTGATGTAGAGACAGGTGAAAGCGACAGAAGACAGTGCAATGAGGAGGCAGGTGAAAGCGACAGAAGACAGTGCAATGAAGAGACAGGTGAAAGCGACAGAAGACAGTGCGATGTAGAGGCAGGTGAAAGCGACAGAAGACAGTGCGTTGTAGGGGCAGGTGAAAGCGACAGAAGACAGTGCAATGAAGAGGCAGGCGAAAGCGACAGAAGACAGTGCAATGAAGAGGCAGGTGAAAGCGACAGAAGACAGTGCAATGAGGAGGCAGGTGAAAGCGACAGAAGACAGTGCAATGAGGAGGCAGGTGAAAGCGACAGAAGACAGTGCGATGTAGAAACAGGTGAAAGCGACAGAAGACAGTGCAATGAGGAGGCAGGTGAAAGCGACAGAAGACAGTGCGATGTAGAAACAGGTGAAAGCGACAGAAGACAGTGCAATGAGGAGGCAGGTGAAAGCGACAGAAGACAGTGCGATGTAGAAACAGGTGAAAGCGACAGAAGACAGTGCAATGTAGAGACAGGTGAAAGCGACAGAAGACAGTGCAATGAGGAGGCAGGTGAAAGCGACAGAAGACAGTGCAATGAAGAGACAGGTGAAAGCGACAGAAGACAGTGCGATGTAGAGGCAGGTGAAAGCGACAGAAGACAGTGCGATGCAGAGACAGGTGAAAGCGACAGTAGACAGTGCAATGCAGAGGCAGGTGATAGCGACAGAAGACAGTGCGATGTAGAGGCAGGTGAAAGCGACAGAAGACAGATAAGAAGAGCGATTTTGTTATCTCGGGATCGAGACCCGAAGGTAAAGCGCGTTTATGGTGATGCTGATTACCGATTTCGTCGCTGTCTATCGACCAGTGCGTGAATTTGTTTTTGAAAACGACAACTGGGATTTGTGGACTGGGACTTCCCGGCGCAGGCTAGAGAACCTGAGTATCAACAGCACTTTGCGCGCAGGCTAGAGAACCTGAGTATCAACAGCACTTTGCGCGCAGGCTAGAGAACCTGAGTATCAACAGCACTTTGCGCGCAGGCTAGAGAACCTGAGTATCAACAGCACTTTGCGCGCAGGCTAGAGAACCTGAGTATCAACAGCACTTTGCGCGCAGGCTAGAGAACCTGAGGATCAACAGCACTTTGCGCGCAGGCTAGAGAACCTGAGTATCAACAGCACTTTGCGGGCAGGCTAGAGAACCTGAGTATCAACAGCACTTTGCGCGCAGGCTAGAGAACCGGAGTATCAACAGCATTTGCGCGCAGGCTAGAGAACCTGAGTATCAACAGCACTTTGCGCGCAGGCTAGAGAACCTGAGTATCAACAGCACTTTGCGCGCAGGCTAGAGAACCTGAGTATCAACAGCACTTTGCGGGCAGGCTAGAGAACCTGAGTATCAACAGCACTTTGCGCGCAGGCTAGAGAACCGGAGTATCAACAGCATTTGCGCGCAGGCTAGAGAACCTGAGTATCAACAGCACTTTGCGCGCAGGCTAGAGAACCTGAGTATCAATAGCACTTTGCGACAAAAGACAAGTCGCACTATTTGAGTGCTGAACGTCAAGATTTGTAAATTTTCCGACAGTTCTTATGTGTGTGTTTTTTTGTTCAAACAAACAGAATTTCGTGCATAATAGTATGGTAAGTCTCCTTAGTAGCTTCACAGGTATTGGATGCTAGCCCTCAACTGAACTAGCGAAAACGTGATACACGCAAAGACACTCCTAGCGTGTGAAAACAGGATGTGAAATCGGTGTTCTCTTGAGTTCCGTATGCATTGCCATGATATTTTTATCTCAAAGAGAACTCGAGGTCAAAAGTACCAGAGACTTCCCTTTTCTTTCAAACCTGAAGAATAAATTAAGCTGTCAGCTCTTAAGGCCCCGTATGACCATTGACAGCCCGTACAAGCAGTGTTGGTTGCATGGCGAGCTCATAGGAACAAACAAGAATCTACAACCCAAGCCACTCGTCTTGTATGAATCGCGAAGGGAGGTGATCTGCGGCTCTGAGACCAAGATGTTAGCGCGCTAGACCTCAGGCATATTGCTTAGCCCACCTATTCGACAAATGATAGGCCGGTGTCAACATGTGTCAGACGTTTGACTGCCTTCACATCTGCTTTCATCATGCTGACACAAGTTGACACCGACCTATTTCTCGCAATATTTCGCAAGATTCCTAACGTAAACAACGCGCTAATGCAGTCGCTTGTGGCTACGGAGTGCGGCGTCCGATGCCGCGCAGTTCCCAGAGTTGCCTCCCTTGAGCAGGGTGCTCATCTCACACTGCCTCTCCCCACCCAGGAGTAAAACAAGGTGTCTGTGAGGGCAGCTTTGGCATATTGCAATGCGAGTAACCCCTGTATGCGGTGTGAGTCAGTATCGGGTAGGAATACTCCCTACGGAGTGGAGTTGATGCTGTGTCTGCATACGTGTAACCTGTCTGCTAATGTTGTCGTCATCAGGTGCCAGAGAAGGACGGATCAAGCGGCCCAATGATCAGGGGGTAAAGTGTAAAGCGGTTTGAGACCCAGATATGGTTAATAAGTCGCTTTACAAAACCACACCTTTACTTTCTACCTTTACACTTTACTT
The DNA here is from genome assembly GCA_034096865.1 of Theodoxus fluviatilis. Lineage (NCBI taxonomy): Eukaryota > Metazoa > Mollusca > Gastropoda > Cycloneritida > Neritidae > Theodoxus > Theodoxus fluviatilis. Next base: position 10,845 of record JAWQFJ010012127.1, read on the forward strand.
ACAGAAAGCTTTCAGATGTGAAAAGTTTCCAATATTGTGTGAGATGGCGTAGAATTGTTACATTACCACTCTCTGACTGAAAGCATGCATAGAACCGTCCAAACTAATTCCTTTTCAACCAGAGAGCGCTCGACGATCGCAAATCTCCGCCAATCACAGGTGAGCATCGCAAGCGGTGATTGTAGCAGACGACATTGAACTCTCGCCTTGCACCCTGCGGCCAAAGATCTCACGCAAGGCTAAGCGGAGGCTAAAAATAGGCCATCGTGCAGTACGCGCCGGCCTCGATATGCGGGTAACGGCCTCTGGTGATACCATGTTTGTTTGCTTGTAATTCCAAAACAGCGTGAATTATATTCTTCTAAATTCAGTGGATTGTTCCTTGGGTGAATCCTGACCTTGCAATAAGCTTCATCACAATCCGCTTTGAACTTTTGGAATAATTTTGCCGAATTATGAACAAACGATCGAAATAACTAAAACTATCAACCTCCTTGGCAGGGGTAATTGCTATTTTTAGCAGTACTCAGCTCATTCACAGACATATTGACTATTCAGCTGTTGTCAGATTTATATGATGATGATGATGATGATGATGATGATGATGACGACGACGACGACGACGACGACAACGACGACGATGACGACGTCGACGATGACGTTGATGATGATGACGATGATGATGATGATGATGATGATGATGATGATGATGATGATGATGATGATGATGATGATGATGATGATGGTGGTGGTGGTGGTGGTGGTTGTGGTATTTGATGAAGATGACAACGACGATGATGACAACGACGACGGCGATACAGATACAAAATACCTTATTGTCTCCCAGCAGAAGAAAATCTTTCTGTCGGAGCTCAAAAATAAATGAACATAATATGGAAGATAATTTAAACCACATGGAAATCAAAGGCACATGGGGAATTAAACTGCATAGGTCTACGCATGTGCACACACACCTTCACCTGCACTCATGCACGCACTATGCGCGCGCGCAGACACACACACACACACACACACACACACACACACACACACATATACACTCACACACGCCTGCACATACACACACGCAGGACCCAGGAATGTCCAGGAATACATATTGCCAGAAAAACTTTTTCCTAATCGTTTTCATCTTTATTGCTCGTCATTCATCCACCAGACTAAATCCTGCAAGCCCTGTCTCTGTGAGGAACGATTTGAGTTTTACAGCTGTCGGTCTTTGAAGACTGTACAAGGCCGTTGACTATGACGTCACTGGAGCCAGTCGGAACGAGAGCAGTTCAACTCGCGATTTGCCCATACATCAGCCTTGTGCGAATTTCGTAGGGAGACGCGGTAGATCTTTTCGTTGCCCCTGTCCACAGGGGGTTTGAGTGAGGGGCATTCTGAACACAGAGATCATACTTCCAGTCTCAGCCGCGCTGAATGCATGAGGAGTTCTCCACACGGTCCCTACAAGGGTTTATAAAACGCCACTGAAATCTATTCAGGCAATGGCTTGCACCTGGCTCTCCCGAAACTGTTTGGTTTGAACAGCGCCGTCCATGAATGCTTCCAGCCCTCTCCTATCGCGACGCCCATCTCCCACCTTCCCTTCCCCCCCCCCCCCCCCCCCCCCCCCTTCCTCCAGGTCCTATAGGACATTCTCATTAACGTACCCTGCAGGAGTTATCATCGGCGCTCTCTGTCGAAAAACAACGCGTTAGGTAGAACCACCTAGTTCCGGTCGATTCTCGAAGCGTCTGCACTGAATACTAGATCTTTGCTAGATTGCTCAAAGTACATGTATATGGGGGTGGAAAACAGTACTGTGTCGTGTAAAGCTCGAATGAGTAGCAGCAGATAACTGTTTAGTTCTGGCTTGAATTGACAATTTTGTTACCCTGGTCTGGCGAGGACCGAAAATGCACTATCATCGAGTCGAGTGATCAACTTGCCCGCACGGCGTAATGTATAGGCCTAACTTGTAAGATCGGGTCGATGATGACAAGAAAATGGCATTAAAACACACAAAAAGTTTCATTACAACTAAAATCACTGATTATATTAATAACTGACCATTTTTACACTTACAGCTAGTACTCAAACTTTACAACGCAAACAAAACACACCTGCGGGGAGTGTCGTGGTCTCGCATCAAAACTCAATGCACGAGTGATCGTTTCACTATCTGATCCGACATGGTATTCCAGCAAACAAGCAACTACTGCAACTTCATGAAGTTATTGAAATCTCAAAGTGTGATGTCAGACATCGATTGACCGATCGAGTTCGACTGCAGCTGCCGGTTGCATTCTCGAACATTTCGTCTGCACTGAATACAGTAGATCGCTCAAACTGTGTGGGTGAAAACAGTACTGTGTCATTTGCCATAACCATCGTGGCAAAATTATTGATGGAAAAGTTGTCAAGCTACTTGGCATTCCAGCAAACAAGCAACTACTGCAACTTCATGAAGTTATTGAAATCTCAAAGTGTGATGTCAGACATCGATTGACAGATCGAGTTCGACTGCAGCTGCCGAATCAAACGTAAGCGCTGCTCCCAAGCTCGTTTAAGTTGCTTGTGATCGTTTCGCTATCTGATCCGACAATAATTACTAAACATTGATATCAAAAGCACTATTCAAAATTTTTGGCGGGTGGTCTACCCCTCACAACTAAAATCTACGGTTAATATCATCTCCACAAGCCGAACTACGTGAAGTTATACATTACGCCGAGTGCGCGCAAGTTGATCGACTCGATGATAGTGAATTTTCGGTCCTCGCCAGACCAGGGAAACGAAATTGTCAATTCAAGCCAGAACTAAACAGTTATCTGCTGCTACTCATTCGAGCTTTACATGAAACATTATATCACACTAGCTCGATCGTCTGCTGGCGTAGTGACTATGGTCAAATATAATCTTTGCTATGGTTCGATCGCGTTCGTCTGCTAGCCAGCTAAGTACGTACGGTGAGGTTTGTTTACTTCTCTTCTGTGGGTTTTGTGCAGAAAGTATACGTTAAAACAGTCTAATATGACTATTTTCGATTAGTTTTTAATCTAATTAATCTTTTTGCATGCTTTAATGTCATCCTTTTCCCACGATCTAGCGATCATCCCATGAGCTTCTATTTTTACCAGTCTACCGGAACTAGTGGAAGTAAAGGGACAAAACTCGGGCTGAATTTCCGTTTCAGAAGTGAGAATGTCCTATACTGGCTCGCATTCACGTGTGTGTATGTGTGTGTGTGTGTGTGTGTGTGTGTGTGTGTGTGTGTGTGTGTGTGTGAGTGTGTGTGTGTGTGCGTGCGTGCGTGCGTGTGTGTATGTGTGTGTTTGCGTGCGCGGGTGTGTGTATGTGTGTGTGCGCGCGCATGTACTTACTTACTGGTGTGCAAATGTCAATCTGGTGTGTGTGTCAATATGTGTGTGTGTGTGTGTGTGTGTGTGTGTGTGTGAGAGAGAGAGAGAGAGAGAGAGAGAGAGAGAGAGAGAGAGAGAGAGAGAAAGAGAGAGAGAGAGACATCAGACACCTGTTTGTGGGTTCCTGTGTGTGGTTGTATGCATGATATGTGTGTGCGCGTGTGTGTAGTGTGTGTTTGTGTTTGTGTAAATGCGCGCATGTGTGTATGTTCTCTCTCTCTCTCTCTCTCTCTCTCTCTCTCTCTCTCTCTCTCACACACACACTCTCTCTCTCTCTCTCTCTCTCTCTCACACACACACACTCTCTCTCTCTCTCTCTCTCTCTCTCTCTCTCTCTCTCTCTCTCTCTCTCTCTCTCTCTCTCTCTCTCTCTCTCTCTCTCTCTCTCTCTCTCTCTCTCTCCATCTCACACACACACACACACACTCTCTCTCTCTCTCTCTCTCTCTCTCTCTCACACACACACACACCACTCTCTCTCTCTCTCTCTCTCTCTCTCTCTCTTACGTGCACATGTGCGTTCTCCCACTTGCGCTGTAACACTCGAGCACACTCATACTTTTCCGCTATACGACAGGCACACCTTCGAGTCAAATGAAATCATGATACTGTTGCTGCTGTTACGACAACTATGGCTATGATGTGTTTACGTTCAGTTGCAAGGCGCCCAGGGTAGCTCCTGTCAGATATCCGATATGAGGTGAAGATGAGAAAATAATGCCTTCATGCGCCCGATGAATTCACAAAACCTGTGTGAGGACTGGGAGTTGTTGTTTTGGAAAATGTCCACCCCGCACAACCAACGCGTGCTAAAAATAAATTCAAACGGCAGTTTCAGTGAGAGCGATTTGAAAGCTGCAAAACCTCGACGGTGTAAAGCTAAAGGGAGCTAACTTCTATCCTTCCATTCCATTTCGCTGCGATCATTTGAACATCTTCGTGCTGAGTAAAGAAAACACGCTATTAATGCCAATCGAGGTTGTTTATCCATTGACTCTTTTCTCTGAGAATGCATGCATTTATCAACTATTAAAAGATGGAATTCAATGGCATTATTTCTCTGAACAACGGAAAATGTCTGGTTAGATAATCACATTAATTTTGTTGTGGTTGTTAGAGGATTAAAGATGCAAGATGCGTAAGCAAGTTAAAAAACAAAAAAGAAATCCACACACCAAAATAACTGAGTAATTCATCGCTTCTCCAGTATGCAGCAGCGACATTAGCAGCAGGAGCAACACCCAAAACAAAAACAACACTATCAACAACATCAACTACACACTTTTTTTCACAGAAAGAATGTTATTATTTTAGTAAATGAAAAAGGTTAAAGAAATGAAAAATCCCCACCATATCCAAACCGCAGTCCCACGGTTTGTGGAGGGTGAACAGGTGAAGGTAAAGGTGTGGTTTTATATAGCGACTCATACCAATGCTGGGTCTCAAATCGCTTTACACTTTACTCCCTGATCAGTGGGCCAATGATTAATTCTTCGCCAAGGCAGGTTGTGGGCAGGGGGATGGACGGATGGATGGTGTTTTACTGACTATCAACCTTTGTAGGCTATATTTATAAGCACGAAAATCAATAGAATTGAGTAAACGTAAATGAAGTCACGATGTTCCTCTCTATACGCCTCTTACGAACCGCGTAGGGAGACGCGATGGTCTATTCTCACCCCCCAACTCACAGGGGGATCTATTCTCACCCCTAACTCACAGGGGGGTCTATTCTCACCCCCAAATCACAGGGGGTCTATTCTTACTCCCAACTCACAGGGGGTCTATTCTCACCCCCAACTCACAGGGGGTCTATTCTTACCCCCAACTCACAGGGGGTCTATTCTCACCCCCAACTCACAGGGGGGTCTATTCTCACCCCCAACTCACAGGGGTCTATTCTCACCCCCAACTCACAGGGGGGTCTATTCTCACCCCCAACTCACAGGGTGCCGTGCAGCACTGACCCCAGGACGCTGCAGGCAGGCAGACGTGGAGGAGTCAGGCCACTGCTGTAGCCAGGCAGCCAGTCCCATAATGCCACACTGCACGGCAGACGTTGGCGAACTGAATCTATGCATGCACACGGCGACGCACACTCCGCTGTCATGGCGACGTGCACAGTTCCACAGACACGTCTGCAGCGCGCCAGGGCTGCTGCCGTATCTACAACATACCAGTGTCCCACTGTCACCATTGCGGGCTCGGTAGCTGCTCAGAGAGAGAGAGAGAGAGAGAGAGAGAGAGAGAGAGAGAGAGAGAGACAGACATACAGACAGACAGACAGACAGACGGACACACGCACAGACACACAGACAGACACACAGACAGACAGACAGACACACAGACAGACAGACAGACAGACAGACACACAGACAGACACACAGGCACACAGACACACAGACAGACAGACACACAGACAGACACACAGACAGACAGACAGACAGACAGACAGACAGACAGACAGACAGACAGACAGACAGACAGACAGACAGACAGACAGACAGACAGACAGACAGACAGACAGACAGACAGACAGACAGACAGACAGACAGACAGATAATACGTCAGCCTGCCAGCCAGCCAGCCAACCGGATGGACAGACGGACGGACGGACGGACAAATGTCGCTACAGGAATTTGTCTAACATAGCCTGTAACGTGCAAAATACGAGACAGCCGAGTAAACAAAAACAGGTCATTTGCAAATTAATCGGGCACAATGGCTTCACTGACTCAATTCTGCCTTAAACATACCGAAACAGGTTCTCGCAACACGGCTCAAGCTCGATTCTTGCTTTGAAAGACGGCATTGGGGTGGGGTGGGGGTGGTGGAAGAGATGATCAGTGCTTTACTGATCATCTGCAACAAGATCTGGCAGACGGGGGAGTGGCCCACACCGTGGCAGCAGTCCCTCATCATCACCCTCCCCAAGAAAGGCAACTTACAGCTATGCCAGAACTACAGAACTATCAGCCTCATCAGCCACCCGAGCAAAGCCATGCTAAAGATCTTACTGAACAGATTAAAGCCACAAGCAAAGCCACATCGCTGAAGAACAGGCAGGCTTCAGACAAGGGCGCAGTACAACGGAGCAGATCTTCAACCTCAGGATACTGTGCGAGAGGTACCTACAACACCAACAGGACCTCTACCACGTCTTCCATGACTTTAAGAAGGCTTTCGACAGGGTATGGCATGCAGCACTGTGGGCTACCATGAGGCTGTACAACATCAACGCCAACCTGAGCAGAGTCATAGAACACCTGTATGACAATGCCTCAAGTGCCGTATACTTCAACAGCAGCATTGGGGACTGGTTCAGAACCACAGTCGGAGTGAGACAAGGCTGTTTGCTCTCTACCACCCTCTTCAACATCTTCCTGGAAATAATAATGAATGACGCCCTAAAAGACCACGAGGGGACAGTCAGCATTGGCGGCAAAACAATCGCAAACTTACGTTTTGCAGACGACATAGATAGCCTGGCTGGAAGTGAAAAGGAGCCGGAGAACTTAGTGGAGCGCTTAGACACAACCTCCACAAATTTTGGCATGCAGATCAGTGCAGAGAAGACCAAACTGATGACCAACAACACCAACGGCATCAGCACTGACATCAAGGTATGTGGCGAGAAACTGGAAACCGTCAACAGCTTCAAATACCTGGGAGCAATTGTCACAGATGCAGGATCCAAACCTGAAATACTCGCCAGAATTGCTCAGACCACAGCAGCACACACAAAACTCAAGACCATCTGGAAGGACAGGAACATAGTCCTCAGCTCAAAGATCAGACTGATGCGCGCCCTGGTCATGTCCATATTTTTGTATGCCTGTGAGTCATGGACACTAACAGCTGACTTGGAGAGAAGGATACAGGCCATGGAAATGAGATGCTTTCGACGACTCCTCGGCATCTCCTACAAAGACCGCATCACAAACGAGGAAGTCCGAAACAGAATCAGGCAAGCCATCGGGCCCCATGAAGAACTACTGACCACTGTGAAAAGACGCAAACTAAAGTGGTATGGGCACGTCTCACGATCGTCAGGGCTTGCCAAGACTGTGCTACAAGGCACAGTAAAAGGAGGGAGGAGGAGAGGCAGACAAAGGAAAAGTTCGGAGGACAACGTCTCAGAGTGGACACGGATGAGGCTCAGCGAAGCCTTGAGACAGTCCGAGAGGCGAGAGGAATGGAGAGAGCTGGTTGCCAGATCATCTGTGGTGCCCCAACGGTCGTCCAGACTACGGGACAAGTGAAGTGGAGTTGGGGGGTGGGGGTGGAGTTGGGGGGTGGGGGTGGAGTGAGGGGTGGGGGTGGAGTGGGGAGTGGGGGTTGGACTGAGGTTTCGCAATCGATCCAAACATGCAGCGTATGTCTGTTCAATCTCCCCTACCCTCTCTGCCCCTCCCTCCTTTCCCGTCCCCCCCCCCCCCCCCCCCCCCCCCCCCCTGTCTCTGTCGCTTTGCTATTGCCAATCCCACTGAGGTCGTTACGGTGGGTGGGTGAAAACAGTCCAAGCCTGAAGAGACGTCTGTGAGGTCACAGCACTGTGCACCGCAGGACTCCGATAGAGCACTACGCCTGTGCAGGGGGGTGAAATCTGCTCACGATCAGAGAAGGCAGCCTTGTATTTTGCTCTCGGAAAATCTAAGTTTTTCAACGGATATTGAACGTCAATTGTAAGAAATCAACCACGACAAGATTTGTGCACGTGTGCTGCAGAAATTCATGTAAGTGTTGCTAGCTTTGCGACTTCGAAGTTTGATGTTTCAAAGACTTTGAGATTCTTGTCACCGCGGTTAATACATTTTATATCACCTCTGTAACGCCTACGGATGTAAACTCTAACGTCCTTCCCACAGATTTTGACTAATCACAACGGAAATTTATTTGTGGAGTAAAAATAAGAATGTTTCAGTTGATAGAGTATTGAAAATTGATAACTTTGAATGTTGTGCTTTTATGAACAAAAATGGGCATTGATATTGAAACACATAGAGCAAGAATCGGTATGCACGTTTTCCGTAAGTGTACGTCGAAGAGAGTTCGCTCTAAAAACGTGCAATCTATGACCAGCGGGCATGTAGTGTCTATGCATGCAGGGTCTGAGTTCAGTCTCTGCAGAGCGCTCTGGGCATGTGCTTCGTGCCTCCTGGCAGTCATTATATGCCTGTTTGTGGGGTGGCTCACAGCGCTGTTGCACCTGGAGGCGAGCAGGACTGGCATGGATCCTTCTGGTGTAGAAGTCTGCTCCTCAAGCATGGTCACTGCAGGAACTAGCAATGAAAGACTCCTGCAACCAGATCTACGCATGCTTCTGTTCCTCAGCGGGAATATTGAACTCAATCCCGGGTCTCCAATTGAAACAGTCCGAACTTTTCAGTGAAAACCAGTGTATAGAACGGTGCCGAGATGGCATAAAAAATGGTAACCCGTTCTGACAAAACCAGGGTCGAGTCGCTGAGGCACGTTTGCTGTATTGCTCAGAAAGTGTCTTTGGGTCCTACCTAAGGTGAAATGTGTTTTGAACAATTTCCGATAGATAAAACAATTATGTATTACATATTGTTAAGATTGTCACATATTTTACTTAGAAATAGATCATAACATAGTCTCTTAATAGTCACTGTGTCAATGAACAAACACACACTCACGCGCGCGCACACACACACACACACACACACACACACACACACACACACGCGCGCGCGCACACACGCCGCTTTTTTTTATTGTGCTGTCGCTGTACACAACTTTTAAAAAATACAGCAAATAGCAAGTTTGATGGGAAGAAATAAAAAATAAATATTTTGAATTCACTAATAATGTCTTTCTTCGATGTAGGCTTTGCTAAAGTTGCAGTATGCAAAGTTTAAGAGCTTTTAGATCATGAGTACTGCGGAAGGTATTATATTAAATAAGTTCAAACTTTAAAGTCATTTTTATCGAAAAGGTTTTTCGGGATCTATGCTCTTTAATTCTTCATAACTTGGCCACCTTTTAAGATATAGTAGAGGACTTGGGTAAAATAAAAGCTAATTCAGTGAACCTTGCAATTTTGTTTTCTAATACGTTTAAAAATCAACTTAGCCGTGTGTCAGAACGGGTCACATAATCATGCTTTCATTGTGCCTCTTTCCAAATTTTGGTGTGTGTTTTCGAAATAGAGTAGAGGTGAATCTACATAAACTTTTCTTGCATCATTTCCGCATAACAATTCTTATTTCAGCTTGAATTTGTCCATCCCTCGATAGATCATAACAATGTTTTGCAGATGGAGAAGGCTTCCCATCGTTCCCGAAAGTGCGACTACCACACCAGTGGGAAAGGCACACAGGGTGGGAGAGCCTCCTTCGTCTGCTTGGCGTCCCAGCACTTCGTCTGCACCAGATGCGTCAGGACTCACTCTGAAAGATGCAAGCAACCACTCATTCGGGTGGCGCTTGGGCCCGGCACAAAGCGTGAAGAGCAACCCGGTAATTCTTGGCGTTTTTGAAGTTGTGCGGGTCATCTCCAAAATTGTGTACCGGCTGGGTCATTGAATTAGTCTTCGTCTTTACATGCCATGTGTAAATAATTATTATTTAATTATTAATAACTTATTAAATTCTAACTGTGTAGGCCTTTGATGGATGATAAAACAGATCTAATGTTGACTGAAAACACTTCGTACTTTTGTTGTTTTGGCAAATGGAAAGACTGAAGAGACTCCAAAATAGCAAACCAATTTCTGACATCGATTCAGGCAATGATTTTGAGGATTTGGGCGACGTTTGATCTTATTCGCAAACTACCTCCATATGCTCAACTCAGTCTCTAACGTACTATCATGTCACGCCCACTCTCTCTCTCCCGTTCCAGAAGTGTCCCCATGTGAAGACTGCGCCAACAGTGAATGGTGTTTGGTCACGAAAAGCTACATCTCCAACAGTAAAGGAAAGCCTAAGAGAGACATCCTACATGCACACCCCGTATTACCACATCGCCACCACCCTCTTTCTCCCACGCCTCCTCCCCGACCTTCCCCCGTTACTCTCTTCTCTTCCACTCCCATTCCGTCCTACCCTGCCGCCTCTTCCACTTCATATCAGTTCCCTCGTCTGAAGACGTACTCCGGCACGCTGGGGGCCGTGGTGTGGGAGGGAGGGGTGCACAGCTGGGAGGTGGTGGTGACCAGCGAAACGGCTTCACGAGTTCTTGGTTTGGTATGCGAGGCCGGAGTGACGGCTTTGGACGTGGACGACCAGTGGCGCTGGATGCTGGGCTGTGCTCCATACACCCACGGCGTAGTGCTGTGGGCGTGCACAGAGCACGAGGCTCTCTGCGCCGTGTGCTGGGAGGGGAAAAGGCAAGTCTGCCACACCAAAGTACGCAGCCTAAGGAGTGGCTGGTCGGGGTGGAAGAACCCAATATGGTCCTTCCATATAACGATGGGCTTCCTGCTAGATCTGGAGGCTGGCACCCTGGTCTGTCGGGACACCGCTCGGGATATGGAGCTGTGCGTCCTGCGGAACGTCCGTCCCCCTGTCACTCCTTGCTTTGCAGTGAGGCCCGAGCGTGATCCCAAGAGCCAAGTCAACCTCTACGTCAAAATGACAAAGGGGACAAAGAAAAATTGAAAGGAGCCGAAGGGCAATGAAAGGCAAATGGGTTCAGAAGAATCTTTTTAAAAGAATAAGAGAAAAGCACTTCGTAGAAGAGTGCGAATGCCAAAGAGTTGCTGGTGGTAGCGTCTGTCATGATGGCATCAGTTGGGAATGAAATTCGTGCTGCTAGCGACGATGCTTTCAATGACGACGGGGGTGATGTTAGGATGAGAGTGATGTCGGTGATACTGCAATGATAAGATGAAGCAAATAATCGGGTGGCGGTGATGAAGGTGATGGTAGTGGTGACGGTGGTGGTGGTACTGGTAGCGATCATAGTGGTTGTGGCAATTGTGTGGTTGTGGTAGTGTTTGTAGTTGTAGTTGTGGTGATGGGAGGAGTAGTGTTGGTGATAATGCAATGTTTGTGGTTATGTTAGTAGTTGATGTGACGATGGCAATAGTGGTTGCGATGGTGGCGGCCTCTTAAATCGTGACATTGTTGTAGTCGCGGTTGTGGTGATGGTAGATGCAGTAGTAATGATAATGATAGTAGTAGTTGTGGTGATGGTAGTAACAATAGTTATGATTTTCAAAAGATTGACATTAATACATCTACAATTATATGCGGGGACTGGAATCTAGTCCTTGACCCGCAACAAGATACAGATAATTATGTGGCAGTAAATAACCCAAAAGCAAGGGACACTGTTCTAAACTTTATTCACTCAAACAATTTTACTGATCCATACAGAATACAACATCCAAATATTAGAAGATATACTTGGCGGAAAAATAACCCTAAAAAACAGTCCCGGCTGGATTTTTTTCTCATTACCGAGGATATGCTAAACTACATGTCCAAAACAGATATCATTCCAGGATATAGAACCGATCATTCGGCTGTTACCCTAACATTAAATATATCGAACAAAAAGAAAGGAGCAGGATATTGGAAATTTAATACCTCCCTTCTCCGTGATATAAACTACATTAAGATAGTAAAAGGTACCTTTAAAGAAACACTAGATCAATATGCAGCGTTACCATATGATAGGAAAAACCTAGATTCAATAGATAAAAAGGATATTTACTTACAAATTTCGGATCAAACTTTTCTTGATATGATTCTCATGAACGTAAGAGGAAAAAGTATTGCATACGGCTCGTGGAAAAAGAAGGAACAAGAAAAGCAAGAGGGGGAACTTAAAGAAGAAATAAAAGTAACCGAAGAAAAACTAGACTGCAGAACAGTGGATACTAACAAAGACGTTAATAAGCACCTAGAAAATCTTAAATCAAAACTAGAAACCATACGTGAAAAAAGAATGAAGGGTGTTATGATTAGATCCAGAGCACGATGGTACGAAAATGGAGAGAAACCTTCTAAATATTTTTGCAGTCTAGAAAAGAGAAACCACAGAATAAAAACAATCCAAAGGCTAACCGTAAATGGAAGGGACATAGAAGATACAGACGCAATTCTCAAAGAACTCACGAATTACTACAGTAATCTCTACGACATCAGACAGACTGATTCAGATTTAACCAGTAGACTACTCAGCGAACTAAACTTGCGGACACTAACAGAAGATGAAAAACAATCTCTCGAAGGCTCAATTACATTAACAGAATTAGCAACGACACTTCGTGAAATGAAAAATGAAAAATCCCCCGGTCTAGATGGCTTTCCTGTTGAATTTTTTAAGTTCTTTTGGGACGATTTAAAATATTTCCTGCTCAGAGCCATAAATGAAGCTTACGAAACTGGTTCCTTTTCAATTTCACAAAGAAGAGGAGTGATTACGTGTGTCCCAAAACCCAATAAAGAAAGAAACGTCTTAAGCAATTGGAGACCAATCACACTTCTCACTACCGTGTACAAAATGGCCTCAGGAAGCATTAGCAGAAGGTTAAAAACGGTGTTAGGACATTTGATTCATACTAATCAAACAGGCTTTATCAAAGGGAGATACCTTGGAGATAATATAAGGCAAGTATTTGACACTATATACGAATGCAATGAAAAGGACATACCAGGACTGTTGCTCCTCATAGACTTTGAAAAAGCTTTTGACTCTCTTTCCGTCTCCTTCCTGTGCGATGTTTTAAAAAAATTTGGATTTGGAAGCAGCTTTCGAACATGGATTAAGCTATTCTATACAGACATGACAGCATGTATTATTCAGAATGGTCATCTATCTCAAAGCTTTCCCCTGAAAAGGGGCTGTAGACAAGGTGATCCGATCGCGCCGTATGCCTATCTCCTCTGCGCTGAAGTGCTAGGTCAAATGATTAGAGAAAACAAGCAGATAAAAGGCATCAGAATTGGCAACGTAGAATATAAATTGACTCAGTATGCGGACGACACTCAGATTCTCCTCGACGGTTCAGAAAGCAGCCTCCGAAACACTCTCAACACCCTTGATCTGTTCTTCAGGATATCTGGATTAAAAATAAACTTAGAAAAAACGAAAGCTATATGGATCGGAAGCAAAGTACGTAGTAAAGAAAAACTATGTGCAGATATTAACCTGGACTGGACAAATGATAAGTTTACAGTACTAGGAATCCATTTAAATCCAAGGCTGACAAACATCACGAACTTGAACTTTGAAAAGCAAAGTTCAAGAGATAAAACAACTTCTGAACCAATGGAAACACCGTAATTTAAGTCTACTTGGTAAAATAACCGTAATAAAAACACTTGCCCTCTCAAAACTAACTCATGTGCTCTCCCTGCTACCAGACCCAGGAATAGAGAAACAAAAGGCCTTGGAAAAAATTCTATACAACTTCATCTGGAAGGGTGGACCGGACAGGGTCAGTCGAAAAACCCTGTGTCAGGAATTCTCCAAAGGAGGATTAAAAATGATAGATGTAAATGCGTATACTGCAACTAGAAAAATAGCGTGGCTGCAAAGACTAATGGAAGGTGAAAGCACTTGGTGCTCATTGATAAAAAGTAGGTTTAAAAGAAAATTCGATGATATATCATTTCTCAACGTTGGCAGTAAATTCCTTATAGATCTTCTTTCAGAATTCAAAAATCCCTTTTGGCAAGACATCCGGAAAGCGTGGGAGGTGTACATTAAAAACTATTCTAAGCGACAGTTAAGTTGTGAGGACATTTTGAGTGAACCACTTTGGTTCAATCCAGACATACATGTCATATTCATAAAGGACTGGTACATCAAAAATATGTTATATATACGTGATATCCTTGATCCAACAGGAACATGGAAGACATTCGAAGAATGTAAAAGACAATTCGGCTTAGCAGGGACGTTTTTAGACTATGAACATCTTAAAAGAAAAATTCCGAAGCCATGGGTGGATATAATTCGTAATTCGGGCGGCAAAGTAACCCAGCAGCGTCAACATCAAGCTTGCATCAGAAATCTAACATCAGCCAAAACAGGGTTAAGAAACATTTATAACACCATGATTCAAACTCGAGATATATCGACTGGTCAGAAAAAATGGGAGCGGATCTATCCCAGCATATCATGGAATGAAATATGTGAAGCAACCAGGGCTGCCACAACCTCTACATACCTTAAAAGTCTCCAATATAAAATTAACAATCACATAATTTATACAAATAGACTCCTCCACTTGATAGGAATAAAGAACAGTGAAAAATGTGATTTTTGCGAAGAAGGCAGCGAAACAATAACTCACCTATTTGTAGAATGCCCAATAGTATGTAGCTTCTGGGCGGATATGTCTGAATTGCTTCACAAGAACACAGACCTAACTTTACCAACAAGCCCTCAAAGTTTGCTGTTTGGTACAGCTCCTCATAACAAACTGATTAATCACATTTTGCTGTTGGGAAAATCTTTCATTCACAAATGTAAATATAGAAGTTGTCAACCAAACACTAAGGGCTTCCTTAACATTCTACGACAAAACGCATTAATCGAGAAATTCATTGCCCAAAGCAACAACAACACTGACAACTACAACAATAAATGGGGAGACCTGTGCACTATTTTAGGTGATATGACTCCTGAATGTTAGCACGGGATAAACTCTCTCTCTCTCCCTACCTCCCTCCCTCTCTCTCTCTCTCCCTCTCTCTCTCCCTCTCTCTCTCTCTCTCTCTCTCTCTCTCTCTCTCTCTCTCTCTCTCTCTCTCTCACGCACGCACACGCGCACACATGCACACACGCAAGTCACCAATCTACACCATATATCTAATCCTTCCGTTTCGAGTTCGCTTTTCGTAGAAGGATTAGCCCAATTTTTTTCTCCTGAGATCCAACAAAATGAACGACCCATGCCACCCTTTCTCTCCTCTATTTGATGTGGATGATGATGATGTTGATAATGATGATGATAGTGATGATGACTATGATAATGATGACTAGAACGATGATGACTATGATGATGAGAATGATTATGATGGTGGTAATGATGAGACCACCATCATCCGATGGTAAAGATATGATTGATGAAGATAATGATGTGATGTTGATATTCATAAGATTGATGTACTTTCGTCTCTTCATTTTTTTGTTTTTCTCTGTCATTTTGTCCTTCTTGTAATTTTTTTTTAGACCGAATAAACTATTAAAAAAAAAAAAAAAAAAAAAAAAAAAAAAAAAAACAATAGTTATGATTGATGGTAGTAGTCGCGGTGATGATAATATCAGTTGTTATGGTGATGATAGTAGTAGTTGCGGTGATGATAGTAGTAGTAGTTATGGTGATGGTAGTAGCAGTAGTTATGATGATGATAGTAGTAAGTGTGGTGATGGTAGTAGCAGTAGTTATGATGATGATAGTGGGAGTTGTGGTGATGGTAGTAGCAGTAGTAATGATGATGATAGTAGTAATTGTGGTGATGGTAGTAGCAGTAGTTATGATGATGATAGTGGGAGTTGTGGTGATGATAGTAGCAGTAGTTATGATGATGATAGTAGTAATTGTGGTGATGATAGTAGCAGTAGTTATGGTGATGATAGTGGGAGTTGTGGTGATGATAGTAGCAGTAGTTATGATGATGATAGTAGTAATTGTGGTGATGGTAGTAGCAGTAGTAATGATGATGACAGTGGGAGTTGTGGTGATGGTAGTAGCAGTAGTAATGATGATGATAGTAGTAATTGTGGTGATGGTAGTAGCAGTAGTTATGATGATGATAGTGGGAGTTGTGGTGATGGTAGTAGTAATAGTAATGATATGATAGTAGTAAGTGTGGTGATGGTAGTAGCAGTAGTAATGATGATGATAGTGGGAGTTGTGGTGATGGTAGTAGCAGTAGTAATGATATGATAGTATTAATTGTGGTTATGGTAGTAGTTGTTGTTTTAAGTGTGGTCGTCACTGCTTGCGGTGGCTGCGGTACTGCTATGGTGGCAGTAGCGTTAGTGGTAGGTAGAGGTTGTCGACTTGGACAAGATAAACCCGGAGCGGTAGCACATTTCCTCGCAGTTGTACGGACGGGTTTATACATCATGTAAATATTATTTCTATGTTTACTTACAAATATTGTAGTTTACTAGTGTAATTGTTTCGTGTCCTTAAAGGCTCCTAACCGACGACCAATTAATATTTTTTGTCTCCTCTCTGTAAAATCACTTGTATTATATTTTGCTATTGTCACTACTATTAATGTTAAATGCGAGTGTTTGCAGAGTCTCTCCCTTGTCCTTTTTCTTTGAGGGAATTTCCTTGAAATATGATATAACCCTGAGCAGCACCACGTTTGTGAATGGTAAGTAGAGGCATACGTATTGGAAGCATTGGTAAGGTGTTTGTTAGGGGCATACATGTACAGTTGGTATTCTGGTAGAAGAATAAATAGTGGTGGTTTAACTTCTAAGTTTCAAAAATAAAAAGTGGTAGTGGTGGTGGGTAGGTGGGTAGGTGGGTGGTACAGGGACAAACAGTGGTAGAGGGTGAATAGGGTTGCAGACTGTGGATGTGTAAGAGGGGATGGTGGTGGCAGTACTGTCGAAAAAAGTACAAAAAGTTGTGGTGGTGAGAGGTTGTGGTGGTTGAGTAGATGACGTTTGTGGTGATGGTGGTAGTGGTGGTGCCGCACATGATAGTGGAAGTAGTGCTAGTAAAGAAGCCGGGTTTAGCTATTGTGATGTACGTGGTGGTGATGGATGTGGTGTTGGTGGTTGTGGTGGTGACGGTGGTGGTGATGGTGATGGCATTGGCTAAGGTAATGGTAGTGCTAGTGATGGTGGTAGTGGTGATGATGGTGATATTCGTGATAGTGGTAGTGTTAGTGAAGAGGCCGGGTGTAGAGATTTTTGTGGAGGTGGTAATGATGGCAATGGTAAAGGTAATGCTAGTGTTAGTGATGGTAGTAGTTGTGGTGGTGGTGGTCATGGTGGTGGGGATGTTCGTAAAAGCGGTAGTTGGGATATTGGCGGCAATGATGGTGGTATTGTTGGTAGGGATGTAGGTACATATTGCAGTGAAGGGATAGTCTGTAGCGGTAAATTTCATAACTGCAGTGATGGAGAATTCGACAGACTTGAAAGAAGCAGCGGTGACCCCTAATGGTGGTGATGGTGAATAATAATCTTTATTTTTGTCCCTTTTGATAGGAACATTTTTAGGGGGGAATTTCACCCCATGTCACCGCCGTGCAGCGCCCAGTGACCAGTTTTACTCCTCGGTAGAAGAGACTGCGTTGGTGAGGCACCTTGCCAAAGAGTGCAACTCTGGAGATGTTCATTGTGGTGCTGGTGATGTTGATGGTGATTCTATTGATGTTGTAGCAATGGTGTTGATGGTGGTGCTGATGTTGATGGTGATTAAAGTGGTGTTATGACTGATGAAAGTCAGAGGCTTTGGGTTAAAAAGGTGGGTAGGGTCGTGGGTAGTTGACCGACTGTATTTGACTGTATTTTAATCTCCCAAACTAATATGACTTTTAAGGGGGAAAAAGTGTGATGCTCTTATTCAAGGTAATTTTTACCCTGTGACAACGACAATCTCAATTACAAATGTTCGTATTGGTCTGTTTTAGATGTCATTACTGCACTCTGTACTTTCACAGTATTTATCTGATACTGAGCATCGTTTCCAGTCTGATTATGCTTACTCTGCCATCTTTGTAACACCTATTAAGGTTGCACACATAAGATTCTTTCAAAATATTTTTGCCCAATAAACACTTTTATAATTCTTTCATGTGTTGTATTCTTCATTACAAGTGATCAGTGGCTGTATTACTGACTGTGAAGTACGTGGGGGTGGGGTAGGGTGGGGTGTTGTGGGGTGAGGTGTTGTGGGGTAGGGTGTTGTGGGGTGGGATGGGGTGGGGTGGGGTGGGGTGATGTGGGGTGGGGTGGGGTGGGGTGGGGTGGGGTGGGGTGGGGTGGGGTGGGGTGGGGTGTTGTGGGGTGGGGTGGAGTGGGTTCTGTGGCCAAGTGGTTAGAGGGATTGCAGGTCAAGCGCATACTAGCGACTAGAAGGTGCAGTGTTCGAAGCTGCGTGGTTCCCAGACTCGCATCCTCGAGCAACTGGCTTTACTCGCATTGCTTCCTCCCACCCAGGAGTAAATCCGGGCACCTGTGAGGGCAGCAGTGACAAACTGTGGTGCGAGTAACCCTTGTATACAGCCATAGCCAGCACTGGATCGGAATGCTTCCCACGGAGTGGAGCTGGTGCTGGAATCGGTGTGCGTCCGTTTTGTCTTTTACGTAACTTGTCGTCAGGTCACAGTGAAGGATTGATCAAGCGGCCCCATGATCAGGGGTAAAATGTAAAGTGGTTTGAAACCCAGGCGTGGGTGGTGAGTTGCTCAAGTGAGAAAACAAGGCCTCTCTTGACGAGGCTCCCACGCATGGCTGACAGCAAAACCGCAAGGCAAAGGAGTCAACTTGAGTTACCTCCCCGCAGCTGCGAGTTCTCGTTTAGCGAAACACTTGCTCGTGTGTAGGGATTTCGTTGCAACAGGGATGGTTTACAGGTGGTAAATATGGTTTTAATCATTTCAAAATGTCCATTTGGACGTGGCTACTTTGGTGTGTGTCTGCTGTATCGTGTTGTTGTTGTTGTTGATGATGATGATGTTGCTCTGTGCTTTTATGCACAAGGATGACAGACGTGTGTTAACGAGAGCGAGCGCGCTGCTGTGGACTGCAGATCCGACCAAGGGAAAGCA
>JAWQFJ010012129.1:0-16608 GCA_034096865.1 Theodoxus fluviatilis
GGAAAGCAGATAGGGAAGGAGGAGTGTCTTCCTCCCAGTACTGGAGTGGATAGCTGCCCTGCCCTGCCCTGCTCTGCCACACCCCTTCCCCTGCCCCCACACTGCCCTCCCCTCCACTGCCCTGCCCTGCCCTGCCCTGCCCAGCCGTGACATCAGTGCCAATTTTTCTGGTGATGCATCAATCCAACTGCAATCCGTCTGAAACTGGGCTAAGCAGCACCTTCTCAGCCATTTGCACAGGGAAGGTGTCCCAGTCCACAGATGTCCTCATGTTGCATAGGGGTACATGTATTTGACAGATTAGGCCTTTGTGTGGATGTATGTAATCTCCTATGAGATCCATGCATTGAGATAATTTTGCCTTGTGTCCTACACCTTCCATGACCAGTTGTAGGGTGAGAAAGTTATCACACTCCTGTCCCTTTTTCAGGCCATTCTGAGCTTTGCGGAGTTGACAGCGCTCCCCCTGCAGATCCACTTTGACAAGGCAGGCAGGTGAGTTGACAGCGCTCCCCCTGCAGATCCACTTTGACGAGGCAGGCAAGTGAGTGGTGATGCTCCCCCTGCAGATCCACTTTGACGAGGCAGGCAGGTGAGTGGTGATGCTCCCCCTGCAGATCCACTTTGACGAGGCAGGCAGGTGAGTTGACAGCGCTCCCCCTCCAGATCCACTTTGACACGGCAGGCAGGTGAGTTGACAGCACTCCCCCTGCAGATCCACTTTGACGAGGCAGGCAGGTGAGTGGTGACGCTCCATCCTAAAGGTGGATCCCGCTGCTTGGGAGTACAAGCCCTGGGGATGCTTGCAAGGACCAGTGATTTTTCAGGGAAAATATGTTTAAACCAGAGCTGTTACTAATTGTTTATCATGTAAACAAGCAACCAATGAGCTGCTCATTTGACTATGAAACTTCCTTTAAAATTAAAAAAACTCTTTTTAGATGATTTATTGAAAATGAAACAAACAATTTAAAAGTTTCACCCTAACCATGAATGGCATTTTTGTATGCTTAAAGTGGACCAATACTTGTTAGACAATTAATCTTTCTATTGCATGATACAAGAAGCTGAGTGCCAAGGTCCTTCATGTGATTCACCTGACATTGCTGTCTCAAACATGGATTCTAACGTCCAGAAATGGGGGTCGGGTAGGCAGGATGTCGAGCTATCATTCTGTCAGTCCCATGGCTGGCAACTGGGATTTGTAGAGTTTTAAGTTGGATCTGCTTGGAAAGAACTGCATTACTCAGTGTGAAGTAACTTGTTACCCTGGTCTGCCTTGGTCTGCCCAGCCCTGTGGTCTTCACCATCGACACCGACGCCACCTTCAACGGCACCTTTGTGCTGGCCACCCTCTCAGAGCCTGAGGAGGCCCCCCCTGGCACCAGGGCCCCTGCCCCGGCTGTGCAGGCCCGACACCCCCACCCCACCGGCAAGCAGGCCCGACACCCCCACCCCACCGGCAAGCAGGCCTCGGGCAGAGGGTCAGTCCTACTTAGTGTCCTCTCCCCCCACTTCCCTCCCTCAAGTCAAGTGTGTAGCACAGGACAGGGGCAGCTCACTTCCCTCCCTCAAGTCAAGTGTGTAGCACAGGACAGGGGCAGCTCACTTCCCTCCCTCAAGTCAAGTGTGTAGCACAGGACAGGGGCAGCTCACTTTCCTCCCTCCCTCAAGTGTGTAGCACAGGACAGGGGCAGCTCACTTCCTCCCTCAAGTCAAGTGTGGAGCACAGGACAGGGGCAGCTCACTCCCTCCCTCCCTCAAGTCAAGTGTGTAGCACAGGACAGGGGCAGCTCACTTCCTCCCTCAAGTCAAGTGTGTAGCACAGGACAGGGGCAGCTCACTTCCTCCCTCAAGTCAAGTGTGTAGCACAGGACAGGGGCAGCTCACTTCCCTCCCTCCCTCAAGTCAAGTGTGTAGCACAGGACAGGGGCAGCTCACTTCCTCCCTCAAGTCAAGTGTGTAGCACAGGACAGGGGCAGCTCACTTCCTCCCTCAAGTCAAGTGTGTAGCACAGGACAGGGGCAGCTCACTTCCTCCCTCAAGTCAAGTGTGTAGCACAGGACAGGGGCAGCTCACTTCCTCCCTCCCTCAAGTCAAGTGTGTAGCACAGGACAGGGGCAGCTCACTTCCCTCCCTCAAGTCAAGTGTGTAGCACAGGACAGGGGCAGCTCACTTCCTCCCTCAAGTCAAGTGTGTAGCACAGGACAGGGGCAGCTCACTTCCCTCCCTCAAGTCAAGTGTGTAGCACAGGACAGGGGCAGCTCACTTCCCTCCCTCAAGTCAAGTGTGTAGCACAGGACAGGGGCAGCTCACTTCCTCCCTCAAGTCAAGTGTGTAGCACAGGACAGGGGCAGCTCACTTCCTCCCTCAAGTCAAGTGTGTAGCACAGGACAGGGGCAGCTCACTTCCCTCCCTCAAGTCAAGTGTGTAGCACAGGACAGGGGCAGCTCACTTCCCTCCCTCAAGTCAAGTGTGTAGCACAGGACAGGGGCAGCTCACTTCCTCCCTCAAGTCAAGTGTGTAGCACAGGACAGGGGCAGCTCACTTCCCTCCCTCAAGTCAAGTGTGTAGCACAGGACAGGGGCAGCTCACTTCCTCCCTCAAGTCAAGTGTGTAGCACAGGACAGGGGCAGCTCACTTCCTCCCTCAAGTCAAGTGTGTAGCACAGGACAGGGGCAGCTCACTTCCCTCCCTCAAGTCAAGTGTGTAGCACAGGACAGGGGCAGCTCACTTCCCTCCCTCAAGTCAAGTGTGTAGCACAGGACAGGGGCAGCTCACTTCCCTCCCTCAAGTCAAGTGTGTAGCACAGGACAGGGGCAGCTCACTTCCCTCCCTCAAGTCAAGTGTGTAGCACAGGACAGGGGCAGCTCACTTCCCTCCCTCAAGTCAAGTGTGTAGCACAGGACAGGGGCAGCTCACTTCCCTCCCTCAAGTCAAGTGTGTAGCACAGGACAGGGGCAGCTCACTTCCTCCCTCCCTCAAGTCAAGTGTGTAGCACAGGACAGGGGCAGCTCACTTCCTCCCTCAAGTCAAGTGTGTAGCACAGGACAGGGGCAGCTCACTTCCCTCCCTCAAGTCAAGTGTGTAGCACAGGACAGGGGCAGCTCACTTCCCTCCCTCAAGTCAAGTGTGTAGCACAGGACAGGGGCAGCTCACTTCCTCCCTCAAGTCAAGTGTGTAGCACAGGACAGGGGCAGCTCACTTCCCTCCCTCAAGTCAAGTGTGTAGCACAGGACAGGGGCAGCTCACTTCCTCCCTCAAGTCAAGTGTGTAGCACAGGACAGGGGCAGCTCACTTCCCTCCCTCCCTCAAGTCAAGTGTGTAGCACAGGACAGGGGCAGCTCACTTTCCTCCCTCCCTCAAGTGTGTAGCACAGGACAGGGGCAGCTCACTTCCCTCCCTCCCTCAAGTCAAGTGTGTAGCACAGGACAGGGGCAGCTCACTTCCCTCCCTCCCTCAAGTCAAGTGTGTAGCACAGGACAGGGGCAGCTCACTTCCTCCCTCAAGTCAAGTGTGTAGCACAGGACAGGGGCAGCTCACTTCCCTCCCTCAAGTCAAGTGTGTAGCACAGGACAGGGGCAGCTCACTTCCCTCCCTCAAGTCAAGTGTGTAGCACAGGACAGGGGCAGCTCACTTCCTCCCTCAAGTCAAGTGTGTAGCACAGGACAGGGGCAGCTCACTTCCTCCCTCAAGTCAAGTGTGTAGCACAGGACAGGGGCAGCTCACTCCCTCCCTCCCTCAAGTGTGTAGCACAGGACAGGGGCAGCTCACTTCCTCCCTCAAGTCAAGTGTGTAGCACAGGACAGGGGCAGCTCACTTCCTCCCTCAAGTCAAGTGTGTAGCACAGGACAGGCAGACCTGTTTACTCTCCCGATTTTGGCGGGAGACTCCCGATTTCAGACCCTATTTCCCGACCTCCCGCTAGCTTCGTAAATCTCCCGATTTTTTTCCCACCGATCTCCCGAAAATGAAAATTTTTGAAAGGTTTATTTCGTTTCCGAAGCGTTTACATGACGATCCGAACTTTCTACCACGCCACTGAAGGTCGTTCTGCCGATCTGCAGTACACTTTTTTTGATTGGTTGAGTCAGGGCCTTTGACCAATCGAGAGCCAGTTTACAACCTGGAATAGCCGCCATTTTGCTTGACCGATCCGAATGATGGCGTCGATTAAAAAGTCAATGAGAAAGAATCGCGGAACCGATTCTGAATCCGACAATGAGTGTGACACAGAGGATGAGAAAAGAAAGTCCACTGATGTCAAAAGCAGAAAGAGAGTAAAGTACAACGCAAAGTGGAAGGCTGAGTGAAAATCCGAATTCCCGGCATTTTGCCCATCGTCTAAATGATAAAATCGCAATCAGGCGGGGTTTGCACGTTCTGCAGAAAAGACATTAATGTGAGCCACGGAAGCAAGAATGAGAGAGAGACAGAGACAGAGACAGAGAGAGACAGAGACAGAGAGCGCGAGAGAGAGAACTTGTGCGCGCACGAGAGAGAACTTGCGCGTGTGCGCGCGCGCGCGAGAGAGAGATAGAGGGTCTGCTCGATTGTGAACGGCTGATGAGCCGGCGTGCGCCGCCGGGCGATTATTCCGCTCGATTCGAACCGGCTTACGCGCCGGGGCATAGCCGGGGCACTGCCGAATGCGCCGAGACATTTTGCTCGGCTCACTCGGCTCACAGAGATCCAAGATGGCGGACGACGGTGTGGCAAAGTAAGAATCCGGCAATTTTCTACTTTTGCAACAGAAATTATGAACGAATATGTGAAGATATCTGAGTATCTTTGTAGATAGTGCTCTTGTGCATTGTTCAACGCATTCACAGGATATTATTGTTGTCGCAGTCAGACTGATGTGGATAGTACACTTGAACCAAAATACTTCAAGTAGCCCCCAAAACACATTCAGACGTTGAGTGATTTGGAAAAAAAAATGTTGCGAGGAAAGTCTGATGTATGAACCGATCTTGTGATTTTAAGGCTTTCGTTTGACATTTTCCTAACCCATACATATACACAGGTCCAAAATATATTATCCACAAGAACGTACCACGACGCAAGAAGGCAGTACATCTCATCAGTCTCATCACTGCTGCACAGCAGCTCGTCAACCGCAAAGCAAACCGCCATTTTGCTAAGCCAGAAACAATCGAGTGCAGCGCTGAGCCGGTCACGTGGCGGCCTTGGGCCGCATGCGCCGCCGGCTGATTTTTGTAGGCACAATCGAGCAGACTGAGAGAGAGCGCACGAGAGAGAGTGAGCGCCGGTGCGCGCAAGAGAGAGAATTTGACTTTTCGCCTCCCTGATCAGAGATGGGACTTATCGGCGTTTCAGCTGATTTCTGAGTTTTTTATTCCACTTTCAGCTGATTTTTATTCAATTGCTATGAAGTTTGTGACCTGGGATGGTACACATCTAAAAATAAAAATCTCCCGCTTTTTATTGAAATCTCCCGATTTTTGAGTCGCCATCTCCCTATTTTGCACAACTTAAGGTAAACAGGTCTGGACAGGGGCAGCTCACTTCCTCCCTCAAGTCAAGTGTGTAGCACAGGACAGGGGCAGCTCACTTCCTCCCTCCCTCAAGTCAAGTGTGTAGCACAGGACAGGGGCAGCTCACTTCCCTCCCTCAAGTCAAGTGTGTAGCACAGGACAGGGGCAGCTCACTTCCTCCCTCAAGTCAAGTGTGTAGCACAGGACAGGGGCAGCTCACTTCCTCCCTCCCTCAAGTCAAGTGTGTAGCACAGGACAGGGGCAGCTCACTTCCTCCCTCCCTCAAGTCAAGTGTGTAGCACAGGACAGGGGCAGCTCACTTCCCTCCCTCAAGTCAAGTGTGTAGCACAGGACAGGGGCAGCTCACTTCCTCCCTCAAGTCAAGTGGGTAGCACAGGACAGGGGCAGCTCACTTCCCTCCCTCAAGTCAAGTGTGTAGCACAAGACAGGGGCAGCTCACTTCCCTCCCTCAAGTCAAGTGTGTAGCACAGGACAGGGGCAGCTCACTTCCTCCCTCAAGTCAAGTGTGTAGCACAGGACAGGGGCAGCTCACTTCCCTCCCTCAAGTCAAGTGTGTAGCACAGGACAGGGGCAGCTCACTTCCTCCCTCAAGTCGTGTGTAGCACAGGACAGGGGCAGCTCACTTCCTCCCTCAAGTCAAGTGTGTAGCACAGGACAGGGGCAGCTCACTTCCTCCCTCAAGTCAAGTGTGTAGCACAAGACAGGGGCAGCTCACTTCCCTCCCTCAAGTCAAGTGTGTAGCACAAGACAGGGGCAGCTCACTTCCTCCCTCAAGTCAAGTGTGTAGCACAAGACAGGGGCAGCTCACTTCCCTCCCTCAAGTCAAGTGTGTAGCACAGGACAGGGGCAGCTCACTTCCTCCCTCAAGTCAAGTGTGTAGCACAGGACAGGGGCAGCTCACTTCCCTCCCTCAAGTCAAGTGTGTAGCACAGGACAGGGGCAGCTCACTTCCTCCCTCCCTCAAGTGTGTAGCACAGGACAGGGGCAGCTCACTTTCCTCCCTCCCTCAAGTCAAGTGTGTAGCACAGGACAGGGGCAGCTCACTTCCCTCCCTCCCTCAAGTCAAGTGTGTAGCACAGGACAGGGGCAGCTCACTTCCCTCCCTCAAGTCAAGTATGTAGCACAGGACAGGGGCAGCTCACTTCCTCCCTCAAGTCAAGTGTGTAGCACAGGACAGGGGCAGCTCACTTCCCTCCCTCCCTCAAGTGTGTAGCACAGGACAGGGGCAGCTCACTTCCTCCCTCAAGTCAAGTGTGTAGCACAGGACAGGGGCAGCTCACTTCCTCCCTCCCTCAAGTGTGTAGCACAGGACAGGGGCAGCTCACTTCCTCCCTCAAGTCAAGTGTGTAGCACAGGACAGGGGCAGCTCACTTCCCTCCCTCCCTCAAGTCAAGTGTGTAGCACAGGACAGGGGCAGCTCACTTCCTCCCTCAAGTCAAGTGTGTAGCACAGGACAGGGGCAGCTCACTTCCCTCCCTCCCTCAAGTCAAGTGTGTAGCACAGGACAGGGGCAGCTCACTTCCTCCCTCAAGTCAAGTGTGTAGCACAGGACAGGGGCAGCTCACTTCCCTCCCTCCCTCAAGTCAAGTGTGTAGCACAGGACAGGGGCAGCTCACTTCCTCCCTCAAGTCAAGTGTGTAGCACAGGACAGGGGCAGCTCACTTCCTCCCTCAAGTCAAGTGTGTAGCACAGGACAGGGGCAGCTCACTTCCTCCCTCAAGTCAAGTGTGTAGCACAGGACAGGGGCAGCTCACTTCCTCCTCCCTCAAGTCAAGTGTGTAGCACAGGACAGGGGCAGCTCACTTCCTCCCTCAAGTCAAGTGTGTAGCACAGGACAGGGGCAGCTCACTTCCTCCCTCAAGTCAAGTGTGTAGCACAGGACAGGGGCAGCTCACTTCCCTCCCTCAAGTCAAGTGTGTAGCACAGGACAGGGGCAGCTCACTTCCTCCCTCAAGTCAAGTGTGTAGCACAGGACAGGGGCAGCTCACTTCCCTCCCTCAAGTCAAGTGTGTAGCACAGGACAGGGGCAGCTCACTTCCCTCCCTCAAGTCAAGTGTGTAGCACAGGACAGGGGCAGCTCACTTCCCTCCCTCAAGTCAAGTGTGTAGCACAGGACAGGGGCAGCTCACTTCCTCCCTCAAGTCAAGTGTGTAGCACAGGACAGGGGCAGCTCACTTCCCTCCCTCAAGTCAAGTGTGTAGCACAGGACAGGGGCAGCTCACTTCCCTCCCTCAAGTCAAGTGTGTAGCACAGGACAGGGGCAGCTCACTTCCCTCCCTCAAGTCAAGTGTGTAGCACAGGACAGGGGCAGCTCACTTCCCTCCCTCAAGTCAAGTGTGTAGCACAGGACAGGGGCAGCTCACCTCCCTCCTCAAGTCAAGTGTGTAGCACAGGACAGGGGCAGCTCACTTCCTCCCTCAAGTCAAGTGTGTAGCACAGGACAGGGGCAGCTCACTTCCCTCCCTCAAGTCAAGTGTGTAGCACAGGACAGGGGCAGCTCACTTCCCTCCCTCAAGTCAAGTGTGTAGCACAGGACAGGGGCAGCTCACTTCCTCCCTCCCTCAAGTCAAGTGTGTAGCACAGGACAGGGGCAGCTCACTTCCCTCCCTCAAGTCAAGTGTGTAGCACAGGACAGGGGCAGCTCACTTCCCTCCCTCAAGTGTGTAGCACAGGACAGGGGCAGCTCACTTCCCTCCCTCAAGTCAAGTGTGTAGCACAGGACAGGGGCAGCTCACTTCCTCCCTCCCCAGTCAAGTGTGTAGCACAGGACAGGGGCAGCTCACTTCCTCCCTCAAGTCAAGTGTGTAGCACAGGACAGGGGCAGCTCACTTCCCTCCCTCAAGTCAAGTGTGTAGCACAGGACAGGGGCAGCTCACTTCCTCCCTCAAGTCAAGTGTGTAGCACAGGACAGGGGCAGCTCACTTCCCTCCCTCAAGTCAAGTGTGTAGCACAGGACAGGGGCAGCTCACTTCCCTCCCTCAAGTCAAGTGTGTAGCACAGGACAGGGGCAGCTCACTTCCCTCCCTCAAGTCAAGTGTGTAGCACAGGACAGGGGCAGCTCACTTCCTCCCTCAAGTCAAGTGTGTAGCACAGGACAGGGGCAGCTCACTTCCTCCCTCAAGTCAAGTGTGTAGCACAGGACAGGGGCAGCTCACTTCCCTCCCTCAAGTCAAGTGTGTAGCACAGGACAGGGGCAGCTCACTTCCCTCCCTCAAGTCAAGTGTGTAGCACAGGACAGGGGCAGCTCACTTCCCTCCCTCAAGTCAAGTGTGTAGCACAGGACAGGGGCAGCTCACTTCCCTCCCTCAAGTCAAGTGTGTAGCACAGGACAGGGGCAGCTCACTTCCCTCCCTCAAGTCAAGTGTGTAGCACAGGACAGGGGCAGCTCACTCTCCCTCCCTCAAGTCAAGTGTGTAGCACAGGACAGGGGCAGCTCACTTCCTCCCTCAAGTCAAGTGTGTAGCACAGGACAGGGGCAGCTCACTTCCTCCCTCAAGTCAAGTGTGTAGCACAGGACAGGGGCAGCTCACTTCCCTCCCTCCCTCAAGTCAAGTGTGTAGCACAGGACAGGGGCAGCTCACTTCCTCCCTCAAGTCAAGTGTGTAGCACAGGACAGGGGCAGCTCACTCCCTCCCTCAAGTCAAGTGTGTAGCACAGGACAGGGGCAGCTCACTTCCTCCCTCAAGTCAAGTGTGTAGCACAGGACAGGGGCAGCTCACTTCCTCCCTCAAGTCAAGTGTGTAGCACAGGACAGGGGCAGCTCACTTCCCTCCCTCAAGTCAAGTGTGTAGCACAGGACAGGGGCAGCTCACTTCCTCCCTCAAGTCAAGTGTGTAGCACAGGACAGGGGCAGCTCACTTCCTCCCTCAAGTCAAGTGTGTAGCACAGGACAGGGGCAGCTCACTTCCTCCCTCAAGTCAAGTGTGTAGCACAGGACAGGGGCAGCTCACTTCCCTCCCTCAAGTCAAGTGTGTAGCACAGGACAGGGGCAGCTCACTTCCTCCCTCAAGTCAAGTGTGTAGCACAGGACAGGGGCAGCTCACTTCCTCCCTCAAGTCAAGTGTGTAGCACAGGACAGGGGCAGCTCACTTCCTCCCTCAAGTCAAGTGTGTAGCACAGGACAGGGGCAGCTCACTTCCTCAAGTCAAGTGTGTAGCACAGGACAGGAGCAGCTCACTTCTCTTGCTGGGTCAGTGCTTTCTCTTGCTGGGTCAGTGCTTTCTCTTGCTGGGTCCGTGCTTTCTCTTGCTGGGTCAGTGCTTTCTCTTGCTGGGTCAGTGCTTTCCTCAGGGAACGACTCAAACAGAGCTTCATGGCCGCTGTCAAGTGTCAGAACTAGCAAACGTGAATGGCTGGTAATCGCCATGTCTGGCACTAGGCTGGACTCTGATATGTCTCTGTCTACCCAGATAGCTTGATATGTTTGATTCACAATTACCAAAGCAGAACTTTTTCCTTACTGACTGTGTGTGACCCATTTCACCAGGAAATCCAAGCAGAATGCCGGCGCCAAAGGAAGGGCCGCCAACGGGCATGGTGCCCATACAGGCAGTAGGGGACTTAAGAGGTGAGTCAGGAACCAAGTGTTACTAGGTACCATTTAAACAGTCTTTTTTTTGCACAGAAAGTAACAGTTTATGATGAACTTCTCGGTTATTGTGATAATTTTTTCCAACTGTGTCGACTTGGGTGCAAGAAAATGCAAAGGCATCAATGAGGAGGTGGAAAGGTAAGATGGGGTCCAGAGAGCTCCAGTGGCTCTGCATGTTTGGGCCGTCCCAGCCTGAGCTACCGGGTAGCCCGTAATGTAAACCCAGCAAACGGGCTGCAGCTGAGGAGAGGAGCGTATTGTGGGCCTGGTGGTATGTTGTACCCATGAAGAAAGTTCCATTTGCACAACCAAAGTTTGTGTGTGTTTGAAAGAGCTGGACTGTGACCACTCTGACTCTGTGTGTTTGTAAGAGCCAGACTGTGACCACTGTGTCTCCACACAGGGGGGGCCGGGGGCCTGCAGAGGAGGACGACATGGAGGAGGAAGAGGAAGTGATTGACATCACCACCGACATGACCACCGTGCCGCCCAGACACAGCACTGCACATCAGTGGAAGAGGAGCAGCCATCCTCCGCAGTCGCCACCCTCACCCCAGCCCTCCACCAGTCGGCAGGAAGCCTGCAGCCCTGTGTTTCCCACGCGGACAGCCAGGAGCAGAGGAGCTGAAAGCAACGGACAGTGTCCCTCTCCCCCTCTCCAGCACACACAGCGAGCAGGCAGCCAGTGTTCATGCCCCAAAAATGCTCCACACAGGTATCGACACCTAGGGGTGTGTGCTGTCTTTGTGTCTCTATGTTCAGACATTTTTGTAGTACTGAGTGAGAATGTTCGTTTAAATGACAACAGTAAAATGAACAGAAAACAGCGAATATAATTATACCCATGCATACATGCACATATGCGCACACACACACAAACACACACACACACACACACACACAAACAAGACAAAAACAGAAGGAAAAGGCCAACAAGAAATCAACTTTTCTATCACCTCCACACGTGCAAAAACACAAGCAAAGTTTCTGGTACTTTGAAGTTGGTTTCTATGATTAGGGGCTTGATAAGAACACAACAGCCTATTTTATTTTCTGATAAAAGCTTGTCAAGAAGGTTCTTAAACAAACATCAGGGGGAAAAATGCTTGTAAACAAATTGACCCATTGATGGTGCATAGGTGGATGTATTATATAAACTGAAGGTGTGAACTGTTGGGGGCAGAATTTTGTGAATTGGATTTGGTCTTTGGTTCAGTTTGTGTTGTTATCGTCATGGAAGTATTTAGAGGCATAGTGTGTGTGTTTGTGTGTACATTTTCAGAGTTTGTGTGTGTGTGTGCGTGTGTGTGTGTGTGTGTGTATGTGTGTGTGTGTATTTCATGAATGAAGTGTAAAGTTTTGAAATAGTCATATCTCAATGATCAAGAGAGTGTGCCGTTTGTCACTGAAGATTGAAAACGTTTTCTAGAAGGAATTTACCAGTGCCCATTTGCAAACAGTCATGTTTATCCATCATCAACCCCTTTGCCATTGGTCTGGCACCAGTCTTGCAAAACTGCAAGTGCTTTTGTCCAAGTGCTGAGGCATTGTCTCCCTTGGTTGACCCGGTGTTGTGTGTGCAGGCTGCCATGAATGCATCAGTCATGGCCGATGTGTTGTGTGTGCAGGCTGCCATGAATGCATCAGTCATGGCCGATGTGGATGTGTTGTGTGTGCAGGCTGCCATGAATGCATCAGTCATGGGCGATGTGGAGGTGCTGTGTGTGCAGGCTGCCATGAATGCATCAGTCATGGCCGATGTGTTGTGTGTGCAGGCTGCCATGAATGCATCAGTCATGGGCGATGTGGAGGTGTTGTGTGTGCAGGCTGCCATGAATGCATCAGTCATGGCTGATGTGGAGGTGTTGTGTGTGCAGGCTGCCATGAATGCATCAGTCATGGCCGATGTGCTGTGTGTGCAGGCTGCCATGAATGCATCAGTCATGGGCGATGTGGAGGTGTTGTGTGTGCAGGCTGCCATGAATGCATCAGTCATGGGCATTGTGGATGTGTTGTGTGTGCAGGCTGCCATGAATGCATCAGTCATGGCCGATGTGGAGGTGTTGTGTGTGCAGGCTGCCATGAATGCATCAGTCATGGCGGATGTGGATGTGTTGTGTGTGCAGGCTGCCATGAATGCATCAGTCATGGCCGATGTGTTGTGTGTGCAGGCTGCCATGAATGCATCAGTCATGGGTGATGTGGAGGTGTTGTGTGTGCAGGCTGCCATGAATGCATCAGTCATGGGCGATGTGGATGTGTTGTGTGTGCAGGCTGCCATGAATGCATCAGTCATGGGTGATGTGGAGGTGTTGTGTGTGCAGGCTGCCATGAATGCATCAGTCATGGCGGATGTGTTGTGTGTGCAGGCTGCCATGAATGCATCAGTCATGGCCGATGTGGATGTGTTGTGTGTGCAGGCTGCCATGAATGCATCAGTCATGGGCGATGTGGAGGTGTTGTGTGTGCAGGCTGCCATGAATGCATCAGTCATGGCCGATGTGCTGTGTGTGCAGGCTGCCATGAATGCATCAGTCATGGCCGATGTGTTGTGTGTGCAGGCTGCCATGAATGCATCAGTCATGGCCGATGTGGATGTGTTGTGTGTGCAGGCTGCCATGAATGCATCAGTCATGGGCGATGTGGAGGTGTTGTGTTTGCAAGCTGCCATGAATGCATCAGTCATGGCCGATGTGGATGTGCTGTGTGTGCAGGCTGCCATGAATTCATCAGTCATGGCCGATGTGTTGTGTGTGCAGGCTGCCATGAATGCATCAGTCATGGGCGATGTGGAGGTGTTGTGTGTGCAGGCTGCCATGAATGCATCAGTCATGGCCGATGTGGATGTGTTGTGTGTGCAGGCTGCCATGAGTGCATCAGTCATGGCCGATGTGGATGTGCTGTGTGTGCAGGCTGCCATGAATTCATCAGTCATGGCCGATGTGTTGTGTGTGCAGGCTGCCATGAATGCATCAGTCATGGGCGATGTGGAGGTGTTGTGTGTGCAGGCTGCCATGAATGCATCAGTCATGGCCGATGTGGAGGTGTTGTGTGTGCAGGCTGCCATGAATGCATCAGTCATGGGCGATGTGGAGGTGTTGTGTGTGCAGGCTGCCATGAATGCATCAGTCATGGCCGATGCGGAGGTGTTGTGTGTGCAGGCTGCCATGAATGCATCAGTCATGGGTGATGTGGAGGTGTTGTGTGTGCAGGCTGCCATGAATGAATCAGTCATGGCCGATGTGTTGTGTGTGCAGGCTGCCATGAATGCATCAGTCATGGCCGATGCGGAGGTGTTGTGTGTGCAGGCTGCCATGAATGCATCAGTCATGGGCGATGTGGAGGTGTTGTGTGTGCAGGCTGCCATGAATGCATCAGTCATGGGTGATGTGGAGGTGTTGTGTGTGCAGGCTGCCATGAATGAATCAGTCATGGCCGATGTGTTGTGTGTGCAGGCTGCCATGAATGCACCAGTCATGGCCGATGCGTAGGTGTTGTGTGTGCAGGCTGCCATGAATGCATCAGTCATGGGCGATGTGTTGTGTGTGCAGGCTGCCATGAATGCATCAGTCATGGGCGATATGTTGTGTGTGCAGGCTGCCATGAATGCATCAGTCATGGGCGATGTGTTGTGTGTGCCGGCTGCCATGAATGCATCAGTCATGGCCGATGTGGATGTGCTGTGTGTGCAGGCTGCCATGAATGCATCAGTCATGGCCGATGTGGAGGTGCTGTGTGTGCAGGCTGCCATGAATGCATCACTCATGGCCGATGTGGAGGTGTTGTGTGTGCAGGCTGCCATGAATGCATCAGTCATGGCCGATGTGGATGTGTTGTGTGTGCAGGCTGCCATGAATGCATCAGTCATGGGCGATGTGTTGTGTGTGCAGGCTGCCATGAATGCATCAGTCATGGCCGATGTGGATGTGCTGTGTGTGCAGGCTGCCATGAATGCATCAGTCATGGCCGATGTGTTGTGTGTGCAGGCTGCCATGAATGCATCAGTCATGGGCGATGTGGATGTGTTGTGTGTGCAGGCTGCCATGAATGCATCAGTCATGGGCGATGTGGAGGTGTTGTGTGTGCTGGCTGCCACGAATGCATCAGTCATGGCCGATGTGTTGTGTGTTCAGGCTGCCGTGAATGCATCAGTCATGGCCGATGTGTTGTGTGTGCAGGCTGCCATGAATGCATCAGTCATGGGCGATGTGGAGGTGTTGTGTGTGCAGGCTGCCATGAATGCATCAGTCATGGCCGATGTGGATGTGCTGTGTGTGCAGGCTGCCATGAATGCATCAGTCATGGCCGATGTGGATGTGCTGTGTGTGCAGGCTGCCATGAATGCATCAGTCATGGCTGATGTGGAGGTGTTGTGTGTGCAGGCTGCCATGAATGCATCAGTCATGGGTGATGTGGAGGTGTTGTGTGTGCAGGCTGCCATGAATGCATCAGTCATGGGCGATGTGCTGTGTGTGCAGGCTGCCACGAATGCATCAGTCATGGGCGATGTGGAGGTGTTGTGTGTGCAGGCTGCCGTGAATGCATCAGTCATGGCCGATGCGGAGGTGTTGTGTGTGCAGGCTGCCATGAATGAATCAGTCATGGCCGATGTGTTGTGTGTGCAGGCTGCCATGAATGCATCAGTCATGGGCGATGTGGAGGTGTTGTGTGTGCAGGCTGCCATGAATGCATCAGTCATGGTCGATGTGGAGGTGTTGTGTGTGCAGGCTGCCATGAATGCATCAGTCATGGCCGATGTGGAGGTGTTGTGTGTGCAGGCTGCCATGAATGCATCAGTCATGGCCGATGTGGAGGTGTTGTGTGTGCAGGCTGCCATGAATGCATCAGTCATGGCCGATGTGGAGGTGTTGTGTGTGCAGGCTGCCATGAATGCATCAGTCATGGGCGATGTGTTGTGTGTGCAGGCTGCCATGAATGCATCAGTCATGGCCGATGTGGAGGTGTTGTGTGTGCAGGCTGCCATGAATGCATCAGTCATGGGCGATGTGGAGGTGTTGTGTGTGCAGGCTGCCATGAATGCATCAGTCATGGCCGATGTGGAGGTGTTGTGTGTGCAGGCTGCCATGAATGCATCAGTCATGGGCGATGTGGAGGTGTTGTGTGTGCAGGCTGCCATGAATGCATCAGTCATGGCCGATGTGGAGGTGTTGTGTGTGCAGGCTGCCATGAATGCATCAGTCATGGCCGATGTGGAGGTGTTGTGTGTGCAGGCTGCCATGAATGCATCAGTCATGGGCGATGTGTTGTGTGTGCAGGCTGCCATGAATGCATCAGTCATGGCGGATATGTTGTGTGTGCAGGCTGCCATGAATGCATCAGTCATGGCCGATGTGTTGTGTGTGCAGGCTGCCATGAATGCATCAGTCATGGCGGATATGTTGTGTGTGCAGGCTGCCATGAATGCATCAGTCATGGGCGATGTGGAGGTGTGTGTGCAGGCTGCCATGAATGCATCAGTCATGGCGGATATGTTGTGTGTGCAGGCTGCCATGAATGCATCAGTCATGGCCGATGTGATGTTTGTGCAGGCTGCCATGAATGCATCAGTCATGGCGGATGTGCTGTGTGTGCAGGCTGCCATGAATGCATCAGTCATGGCCGATGTGTTGTGTGTGCAGGCTGCCATGAATGCATCAGTCATGGCCGATGTGTTGTGTGTGCAGGCTGCCATGAATGCATCAGTCATGGCCGATGTGTTGTGTGTGCAGGCTGCCATGAATGCATCAGTCATGGCCGATGTGTTGTGTGTGCAGGCTGCCATGAATGCATCAGTCATGGCCGATGTGTTGTGTGTGCAGGCTGCCATGAATGCATCAGTCATGGCCGATGTGTTGTGTGTGCAGGCTGCCATGAATGCATCAGTCATGGCCGATGTGTTGTGTGTGCAGGCTGCCATGAATGCATCAGTCATGGCCGATATGTTGTGTGTGCAGGCTGCCATGAATGCATCAGTCATGGCCGATGTGTTGTGTGTGCAGGCTGCCATGAATGCATCAGTCATGGCCGATGTGTTGTGTGTGCAGGCTGCCATGAATGCATCAGTCATGGCCGATGTGTTGTGTGTGCAGGCTGCCATGAATGCATCAGTCATGGCGGATGTGTTGTGTGTGCAGGCTGCCATGAATGCATCAGTCATGGCCGATGTGTTGTGTGTGCAGGCTGCCATGAATGCATCAGTCATGGCGGATGTGTTGTGTGTGCAGGCTGCCATGAATGCATCAGTCATGGCGGATGTGTTGTGTGTGCAGGCTGCCATGAATGCATCAGTCATGGCGGATGTGTTGTGTGTGCAGGCTGCCATGAATGCATCAGTCATGGCCGATGTGTTGTGTGTGCAGGCTGCCATGAATGCATCAGTCATGGCCGATGTGTTGTGTGTGCATGCTGCCATGAATGCATCAGTCATGGCAGATGTGATGTTTGTGCAGGCTGCCATGAATGCATCAGTCATGGCCGATGTGTTGTGTGTGCAGGCTG
>JAWQFJ010012131.1:0-44821 GCA_034096865.1 Theodoxus fluviatilis
AATCAGAAGTGAGATAAACATCCCCTGTGTGTCACGGGTAATGAAAAAAAAAAAAAAATATTGTGCGGCATTCTGGCTTGCTTTTTGAATACTTGTTCAGAGAGTGTACACCAGTTTTCCTCCGTCCTGTCTTCCCCGGTTCGGCCATATCCTCTTCAACGCATTCACATATACGTAACATTCTGATCCTCCACCCGAGTTGCCTCGCCTGCCGCCCGCAAAATAAATGTAAAACCACTCATGGATTACTGCTCTGAATGCATTGCAACTAATATAGGGTACAAATAGGCTTTTTGTAGTCTTCACAGGTGTGTGCATAAAACCTTACAAACCCACCCACACTCCCATCGTGTATATTGACTAGGTTGCCAATACTACTCAAGGACAAAGAGCTCGAACTTTCTAGCTCGTGCGCGTTCAACGTTTTCATGCAATAATTCTATAATCCACACCGAAGGATCTTCGAAACCAACCGCTTATACATTCGTCGTCCAGTTTTATCTGAGACTCACCATGCGAAGCAAAGCTCGAGTCTATGTACTGAGCCGGGTCGCCCGTACCGTCCGGCGTCCGTCCGTCCGTCCGGTGCGTTCCCGGGCGTCCGTCCCGTACCGTACAAAAACTTAAACGTTTGGATTTTCTCGGACACTATTATGTCTATCAACACCCAAATGTGGCATGAGTGCGTGTATGCATGACAAGGGCCTAAAACTAAACATACATGAGTGGACTTGACCTGGCGTCAAAGGGTCAAGGTCCACAGGAGCCATAAAATGTAGGTTCTCAAAAAACAGTCATTTTTCCACATTTTCCCACAATTTTCCTACCCGGGACGTAGATTGAGAATGGCCGACATTAGCTACAACAAGCATAGGTATTAGGTCAAAGCAAGCCCTATACTTTCTGATACTCAGTTTTGGTGGTTGACCTCTTCGCTCTCCAGGACGTCAAGGTCACAGGAGCTCTTCAATGTGGGATTGGTATACTTATTTTGAAGTGAAAGTGGGGCACATGTTAGACTTTCATCATGAGACACATTTGGTCACATATCATCAAGGTCAAGGTCACTTTGACCCTTATTAAATGTGACCAAAATGGGGTAGTGAACCACTAAAAGTGACTATATCTCATGGTAGAAAGTGCCAATAAAGCACCATTGTGCTTCCTATGTCTTGAATTAACAGCTTTGTGTTCCATGACCTTGGATGACCTTGACCTCGGGTCAAGGTCAATGTATTTTGGTAGGAAAAGTGTGTAAAGCATTTCTTAGTGTATGATGTCATGTGTAGGTTTAGGTTGTTTGACCTTGACCTTGAAGGTCACCCCCTCTGAAATGCGCCACCACGTACTATCCCACTCGCTTTCTTCACTGCACGCACGCATCCCCGCACTCGTCCTGCTTATGCGCAGTGTTTGGTTATAGCACGGCCATGACGCGCGCCACTTGCATACCACGCACTGCAAGCATGTACACACTTAACCACGTAATACAACTTGCTTCTCCCCTTTGTGTTTTCACCAAGCCCGCTGTTATCACACGGAATTATTCTCAGCCACTGTTCCCCCCTTTGCTTTATTCAGAGTGTGACCCATCCATCGCAAATAGGAGCTGGAAAGTAGCCACAGACGTTGTAAAGATCGGGATATGAAGTATGCAATGGCACCTATAGGGGCAATTCCTGCCCAAAGGTGAACGAAATCACACAGCCTCATGACTCGGTGGCATTGCAAAGTCAAAATTGCCCATATCGGTACATAGATAAGACAATTCTTAAAAATCAGTCAGAGCCTTAATCGCTCAGGGGCCCGTTAGGCGAATTTCATATATGCGCGGCGAAGCGCAAAAAGTATTCAATTATCTCGCTCCAGGCACGTTCTAGTACCAGTGTTTTGACTCACCAATGCGATGGCACAAGTAAGAGATCTATGTACATCAACCGTTTCTTCCGTCGGGCACACGTCCGCGAGCGTCCGGCCGTATCGGGCAAGTCCGGGTCGCACGGAGCGTCCGGGCGTCGAAAAAACTTTAAACGAGTTGGGAATCTTTTCCTGGGACCAGACTGTCCATAAGTCCTATCAAATTACACAAATAGTGGCATGCTGGTCGTACCTCGCAAGTCTAGGACAAGGCAACTAAAAGAAACATACATAGTGACTTCTTCTTCTTTCTCTAGTCTGCCGCCTTCAACAATGTGAAGATTCTGCAGACACCCGCTTTTTTTACTCCTGGGTGGGGAGTTGTGCGTGCTGGGTATATTTTTTTCTGTGGCCGGCACTCACCCGTCAAGGACATGAGCGTCAGTGATCTATATAGTGCGCGATAGATGTAGTGCATGCGTAACACACAATAGACCTCGTTTTATGAAGGTCCCATCCGAAAGACCTGCAAAGCTCTGATGAGGACCGTTTGGTAGCCCTGAAGGAGGGCCGTTTGGTACCTGGTTTCACTCCTGGGTGGGGAGAAGCAATGCGAGTTAAGCATCTTGCTCAAGGATGCAACTCTGGGGACCCTGCAGCTTCGAACGCCGCACCCACTGGCCGCAAGCGACTGTAGGTCCAGCGCGCTAACCACTCGGCCACTCACCTCGACTTGTCCTTGCCTTCAAGGTCAAGGTCGCAGGGCGCCATAAATGTTGTCTTAAAAAAGCCATTTTTTCACATTTTCTCAATTTACTCTAAAGTTTTTTGAGATTGGATTACCTGTCCTATATATGGTATATAGGGCAAAGAAAATATCTATCTTTTGATACCTGTTTGGTTTGACTTTTGCTTGAAGGTCAAGGTCACGGAGCTCTTCAATTTGGATTGTATATATATTTTGGTGACCTTGACCCTGAAACTATGGAAGACAACTGTTTCAAACTTAATAATTATGTGGGGCACATGGTATACTTTGATCATGAGACACATTTGGTTACATATCATCAAGGTCAAGGTCACTTTGACCCTTATGAAATGTGACCAAAATGGGGTAGTGAACCACTAAAAGTGACTATATCTCATGGTAGAAAGTGCCAATAATCACCATTGTGCTTCCTATGTCTTGAATTAACAGCTTTGTGTTGCATGACCTTGGATTTCCTTGACCTTGGGTCAAGGTCACATGTATTTTGGTAGGAAAAAAGTGTAAAGCATTTCTTAGTGTATGATGTCATTGGTAGGTTTAGTTGTTTGACCTTGACCTTGAAGGTCACCTGAAGGTCAAGGTCATATAAAGATCAAGGTCAAGCATGTGAGTCGTGTGGGCTTTGCCCTTCTTGTTTCTGTCTCTTGTGAGCCCTCTGTTGAAACACTCAGTGATGCTCGTTCGTGGTCTTGCACTGACGAGAACAGCAATGGACAAAGGGAAATAGATGTCTAAATTTGTTTCTTGAGATTGATCAGTTTTCTCTTCTTCAGGGAGGAGTCTTTCGGCGACATGATCAGGGCCAAGACAGGACGCAAGATGAAGCCTACAAAGAGGGAGAAAGTGGAGGTCTTTGAAACCGGGTTTGACACGGGAAAGCTCAAGCGGACTTACAGCGACAACTTAGCCATTTCCTTCCATGGCCGAGACCAGGACCCCGGCAAAATCATAGGTGACATCATGAGACGCTACATGCTCGTGCTTGGCCTCATCCATAAATTCAAACGACGCAGCAAGGTGCGTCTCCGGGTAACAAGTGTTGTCACGCATTGCCATATCATGCCATGCCATCATAATACATCACGCCACATCAAGTCACGTCTCATCACGCCTGTTGCTTGTTCGGGAGTTTTGGGTCTACCTGAATTATTGCCCTTTAATCCAAGATGTTAATTTAATAAGCAGACACAATTCCCTAAGGTTTTCATACAAAACCTGATTGTCGCTTTCCTGCAACTAAAAGAATAGATAAGGAAAACAACCACAATTAAATGAGACACTGAGGGTAAATTCAATTTTAAAACAATGTTTAATCAAAGAAAAGAAAGCTGAAAAGAAATCCCAACCCCGAAACACAATCCCCAAGCGTGCACAATAACAATACACAAATACTCTCCCTCCACACACAAGTCCACAGGGTGAGGTAACACGCCCCAGCAGGCATGGCCTCACACGACTACTTGGAAAGCGTAGGGGGCCCTCCAATCACAGGCACGTGACCGGAGGTCACCCACGTTTAAATTTACATACAATGACGGACGCTCCGCGTCTTCTCTCCTCTCGCTCTAACAGCAATGTAGTATCACGCTCTTGACTCACGTAATCGCTCCTAATGAAGGAGAACCCAAACACCGGCGGTAAATGAAAGTCGCTTTAACACAAGGCAAGCACAGACGCAAATTTTCGACTTACAAGTCTTCCCCCCCCCCCCCCCCTCACTTCCTTCCACCCCTTTTTAACCAAACCAACACCCCCACCCCCTCTCCCTCTCCCCCTCCCCCTCAACTCTTCCCTACATCATGTGGTAACCGTGAGCTGTTTTTACTCTCACAAGTTTCACGATTTTATGGAACATAAAACTCGTCATCCACTGAGTAATGTAAAGTACCCCTGCTCAGTTGAAATTTTACCCTGTACAGTTCAGTGGTGTGTTTGTTTTACGCCTGAAGAAGACTTGTAAGTCGAAAATTTGCGTCTGTGCTTGCCTTGTGTTAAAGCGACTTTCATTTACCGCCGGTGTTTGGGTTCTACTTTACGCGTCGCCTGCAGTCCAAGGAATTTAGTAAGTCCTAATGAAGGAACTTAACGATTGCTGTCCTCTCACTTTCTCAAGTCAGGGATAAGAATAATACCAATTACTCTAGACTCATAGGTGGCACCTCAAGCACACCCTTATGCAGTTTCATCTCCTCTGAGATTGAATTCAAACGGCAGCGTCCTCCCAACCACTCCTGCATAGTCTGTCCCTCTTCACACCCAAAGTTACATGTCAGAGTTCCCATCGGCTTCACTCATGGATAATGACGCATAAGAAGACCACACTTACCGTATAGCGCTCTCTCTTGATTCCCTCCGGAATAGCACACATTATCCAGCACGAATCTGACACAACACACAATAATATCCCTCATGGACAGGTCTACGTGAACCTCCCTGTTCATGCGCTCTTCTTCCTGTCGTCAGTCTCCCCTCCAGTGGTGAAGCAGACAAGTACTCCCCTTCTCATAGACGCATCCACCAAGATACTTGGACCCTGACCCTCTGTCAGCTCTGGGAGAAGCCGCCCCAGCGACTCGCATCACCCTTGGTAGAGACTCCTGCACCTCGCTCCAACGAGCGTGGATACACTCAGATGAACATACACGCAGTGACACACTGCTGCAGTGGCATCCCCTGCCACGGTAACGAATACTGATGAAGAAGACAGATAATACCTACCAATTCTCTCTCTGTGTGTCTTAAGCCTGAAATGACACCAATGACAACCAGTCACTAGCTATACGATAAAACGGTGCCCCCGCTGCACTTTCAACACAAGCCAAACTCCACTCTCTCACTCCAATTACAACTAGACGCTCCCGCGCGTCTTTAACAAAAGAACCCAAAGACTAGTTTCACAATGAACAATTAGATATTTGCCTCGGTTTCCTTCTAGCCAATTACTCACTCTGTTAAGCAATTTAACATTATCTAATTCAGTCCAAATGGCGTTCCCACACGTGCATACGCACTCACCCGTCCAAGCACAAATTGACATCACCCACCTCAGAATGACAGGCCGTGAATTTGATGGAACGTTGTCTACCCGGAGCAACCATACTCCCTCGGGCAGGCGTAGCACCCATGGTCGTCCCGCGTGCCCCACAGTCTACGGCGTCTCCATACGCGACACATGTCCGGCTTACCCAGCGGCAAGCGATTATAATGCCCGCCTTCGCGCCTGACGCTGACATTCCAGCGCCCCATGCTATAATTACCCAATCAGGGGAAACTATCGTGTCACGAGGGGACGCGCTCCTGAGGTCGCGTTTGAATCTCCCCCCGCTTTCCCACTGATTCAATCTATCCCTCTACGGTCAATTGGTCCCCATTAGCAACAACACCTGAGCTCAGAACTTTCTACCCTATTTTTAGCTCAGGCCTTGCGCGTCGCCATATAACGTCATTTCTCGTCAGTGGCATCATTGCATGTCACGTCATATCACATTACGTGACGTCACATCGCGACACGTCACATTGCATTATTTCACGTCACATCATATCACTTCACGTTACCTCACATGGCGTCACATGACGTCATAAAATGGGACATTAATAGTGTCCAACCTCTTGGGTCTTGTGGGTCATTTAGTGTCAGACGAAATGATGACGTGAAGCTAAATAAAGTAAACTCAAATGAAGTAAAGTAAGGAGGAAGCTAGCAAGTTAAGGTGAGATAAGGTCGAGTGGCATGAAGTAAACTGATGTAGCGCAAAGTACATGTACAATAAAACAAAATAAAGAGAGCGAGCGAGCGTGTCAGTGACTGAGTGGAGCGTTTTTGAGCAGTAAGTGCCTGCGTGCGAGCCCAGCAAAAAGTAACGGACATGCGTGTTTAAACGGGTGCAACATCGTCATGCTTTTTTGATTACAGGTCTTACTTTACGAGTTGCTCCTCTTAAGTAAGAACCCAGATTGAATAACCACTTTAATTTTTTTTTATTTAGCACGTTCTCACAGAGAGAATCAACCCATGACTAATTATTCATGCAAATGTCGTATGCTGTTTTTCAGATTAGAAAGTTAAAAACATTGCAGGAGAAGGTGAGTAGATGTTTTGTAAAAGGCTGGTGATTTTTGTTCTCTCTCTCTCTGTATCTGTCTCTCTCTCTCTCTCACTCTCTCTCTGTCTCTTTGTCTTTGTCTTTCTCCCTCTGTCTCTGTCTCTCTCTCTCTCTCTTTCTCTCTCTCTTTCTCTCTATCTCTCTCTCTCTCTTTCTGTCTCTCTCTCTCTCTCTCTCTCTCTCTCTCTCCCTCCACTTCTGGCTCGCTCGCTGACCAGACAAGACATGTTAACGTCGCTCCGCCGAAAGTTTGCTGGTTCGTCAGAATAGTGTGGACAAAATGCCAGTATCTGGACTACCAGGTATTGTTGAGGCCTCGCTTTCCACACTGCTTGTTTCTGAGGAGCTGTCCTTATGGAAAGCTGCTGCTGAGAATGAAACTACGGTCGTAGTGCTTCGCCTTGCGCGTCGGGGCGGCCAGCCATCTTCCCTATCGCGTTCCACCAGCTGCTGGAGAAGAAAATCACCGGCACAAGTGCGGCAAGATCAACAACGACGCAAAAAGCACATCAACAGGCTTGTTGAGCAGTCACGATTTGATTCTCTCACTTCTACTCACTTCGATGTTGAAAATAGAGAAAATTCGAACATTTTCTAATATAGCAAACCTGCTGCACGAGATCCGCATGCCCGTCGAGAGGATCGTGCGTTTCATGCTGACGCGGGAGAGGAGATCGACGCGCCGCCAGCCGTGTGTGTTGTGTCCTCTGACACACTGTGTTCAACTGCAAAAAACCCTCCAACATTGCAATCTCATGAGGACTTTGCAGAATCCGT
Organism: Theodoxus fluviatilis; assembly: GCA_034096865.1. Classification (NCBI taxonomy): domain Eukaryota; kingdom Metazoa; phylum Mollusca; class Gastropoda; order Cycloneritida; family Neritidae; genus Theodoxus; species Theodoxus fluviatilis. The sequence goes on from JAWQFJ010012131.1 coordinate 7,507, forward strand.
CAGGAGGGATCTCAGGGAAGCGTTTCAGCAGCTCCGGGAGAAGGAAGCCGCACAAACTGCCAGAGATGAGTTGGATCACCCTTCACCAGAGTTTTCTAATGAGCCCAACCGTGCCAACAGAGACGGGAGTGAGGTACCACGACATGCCTCCCCTTCCGATCTGAGACAAGTCTGCGCGTCGCCTCTTCCATCCGAGGTGCCTTCGAACCAGGAACCATCCAAAGGTAATTGTGACCGAAGGCCATCGCCATCGCGTCAGAGAGGTGGGCACGCGCTATCTGGCCGACCAAGCAGCCCAGCTAGAGGGATGACAGCGGGATACCTGGGTGGCACTAGCGTGTTGCAGAGATGGCGACAGCCCAGCTGCGCGAAGCCCCAAGTAGTGCAGACTTTGTAACACTGTGCACACCAGTCGGACAATGACGCCGATGAGAATGACTTGTCATTATTTCAAGCGTACGCAAGACATGTACAAGTCTTGAATATTTGTTATTTGCTATTTGCTACTTTGGTTTTGTTGCGGGTTTTTGACTCACATGCGAAGCAAAAGTGAGTCTATGTACTCACCCGTTTCGTCCGTCCGGGCGTCCGGGCGTCCTGGCGTCCGTAAAAACCTTTAATGTTGGATTTTTCTCGGAGACTATTAAGTCTATCAACACCCAATTTGGCATGATGGTGTATAATGACAAGGTCTCAAAAACACACATAATGACTTGTCCTTGCTTCATGGTCAAGGTCTCAGGGGCCATAAATGTTGTCTAAAAAAACAGCCATTTTTCACATTTTCCCAATTTTCTCTGAAGTCTTTGAGATTGGATACCTGACCTATATATGGTGTATAGGGCAAAGTAATCCCTATCTTTTGATACCAGTTTGATTGACCTTGCTTCAAGGTCAAGGTCACAGGAGCTCTTTAAAGTTGGATTGTATACATTTTAAAGTGACCTTGACCCTGAACTATGAATGATAACTTTTCCAAACTTCATAACACTGTTGTACACATGTTATACTTTCATAATAGGTCACCTGTGTTGTCCTTGCGGGCGTCCAGGCGTCCGTCCGGGCGTCCGGGCAGACCGGGCGTCCGGGCGTCCTTTAATCTGTAAAAAACTTTAACGTTGGATTTTTCTTGGAGACTATTAAGTCTATCAACACCCAATTTGGCATGATAGTGTAGGATGACAAGGCATACAAAAACATACACAGTGACTTGACCTTGCTTCAAGGTCAAGGTCACAGGAGCTCTTCAAAGTTGGATTGTATACATATTTTAAAGTGACCTTGACCCTGAACTATGGAAGATAACTGTTTCAAACTTAATAATTATGTGGGGCACATGTTATACTTTCATTGAGAGACACATTTGGTCACATATCATCAAGGTCAAGGTCACAAAATGGGGTATTGAACCACTAAAAGTGACCATATCTCATGGTAGAAAGTGCCAATAAGCACCATTGTGCTTCCTATGTCTTGAATTAACAGTTTTGTGTTGCATGACCTTGGATGACCTTGACCTTGGGTCAAGGTCACATGTATTTTGGTAGGAAAAATGTGTACAGCATTTCTTAGTGTATGATGTCATTGATAGGTTTAGTTGTTTGACCTTGAAGGTCATCTGAAGGTCAAGTTCATATAAAGGTCAAGGTCAAGCATGTGAGTCGTATGGGCTTTGCCCTTCTTGTTGTTGAGTTGCCCCTTGTATGAAGATATAAGAAAAATAATCTACATAGACATATGAATAAAAGTAACCAAATAACATGTGTCCATATACTGGAAGGAGTCAATCAAAAAAGGACGAGGTACGTAGCTATGTTTATTTACTACTCTCTGAAACAGAGAGAAAGGTTCATGTTAGACATGGGTTCGTCAACCGCGGCAGTCAACTAATTGTCCATATCGCAAAACCGTTTAGTGTCACCTAGTATTTCTGTAACGGGCATCCGGCCTGAACAATAAAGTGTCAAAGTCTCTCTCTCTCTCTCTCTCTCTCTCTCTCTCTCTCTCTCTCTCTCTCTCTCTCTCTCTCTCTCTCTCTCTCTCTCTATCTCTCTATCTCTCTATCTCTCTCTCTCTCTCTCTCTCTTTCTGTGGGTTGGGGGTAAGAATTGACCCACCACCGGGTCTCCCTGCACTATTCGTAAGAGGCGACTAACTAGGGACACCGTGACTTGATTTGCGTTTTCTCTAAACTGTTCTATTGATTTTCGTGCTTACTGGCATTACAAAGCCTACAGAGGCTGATGGATCGTTAAACACCATCAGTAGTTAGGGACTTAGGGGTCCCACCTCATCCCTAATGAGCCAGCTGTTCACTTTCTAACATTAATTGGTCAACTAATGACTTTTTGACTCACATGCGAAGCAAAAGTGAGTCTATGTACTGAGCCGTGTCGTCCGTCCGTCCGTCTGTCCGTCCGTCCGTCCGTCCGGGCGTAAAAAACTTAAACGTTGGATTTTTCTCGGAGACTATTAAGTCTATCAACACCAAATGTGGCATGATGGTGTATGATGACAAGGCCTCAAAAAACATACATAGTGACTTGACCTTGCTTCAAGGTCAAGGTCACAGGAGCCATAAATGTGGTCTCAAAAACAGTCATTTTTCACATTTTCCCAATTTTCTCCCACGTTATTAAGAATGGCGATCTTAGCTACAAGTGATATATAGGTCAAAGCAAGCCCTATCTTTTGATACCAGTTTGATTGACCTTGCTTCAAGGTCAAGTTCACAGGAGCTCTTCAAATTTGGATTGTATACATATTTTGAAGTGACCTTGACCCTGAACTATGGAAGATAACTGTTTCAAACGTAATAATTATGTGGGGCACATGTTATACTTTTATCATGAGACACATTTGTTTACATCTCATCAAGGTCAAGGTCACTTTGACCCTTATGAAATGTGACCAAAATGGGGTAGTTAACCACTAAAAGTGACCATATCTCAAGGTAGAAAGTGCCAATAAGCACCATTGTGCTTCCTATGTCTTGAATTAACAGCTTTGTGTTGCATGACCTTGGATGACCTTGACCTTGGGTCAAGGTCACATTATTTTGGTAGGGAAAATGTGTAAAGCAGTTCTTAGTGTATGATGTCATTGGTAGATTTAGTTGTTTGACCTTGACCTTGAAATACACCTGAAGGTCAATGTCATGTAAAGGTCAAGGTCATGTAAAGGTCAAGATCATGTAAAGGTCAAGGTCAAGCATATGAGTCGTATGGGCTTTGCCCTTCTTGTTGTACAAGCCTCCATACGTCAGCTGCAGAGCTGGGTCCAGTACGCCTTGGTGACAGGGCTGAGGAATAACAAGCTCACCGGCCTTCACCTTCACTGTCACGACGCCCTGCACAGGGATCGGTCTGTTCATGACATCAGTGAGCAACATCGCTGATTCTTCCATTCTCTTGAAGGGGCACAGACGAGTGTTCATCACAGAAACGGTCGCTCCTGAGTCGATCAGAGCCTCGTAACGGTTTCCGTCGATGTGAACTCAATCGAGAGTTCAGCTAGGTCGACAAGCACGCTCTTCTTATGTGGTGATGGTCTCCTCCTTCCTCTGTCGACAGCGGCGAGCGATGTGGCCCGTCTTATTGCAGTTATAGCACTTGATATGTCCACATTGTCCCTCCCGGCGAGAGTAAAGGTTTCTGATCTTGTCCAAGTACCCCTCCATTAGCTGTATTAACTTGGCAACCATGAGCAAAGCTGTCGCTCTCTGATATCTTCTTGCTGCCGATGGCTCTGATTCTATAAGGCTGGGTCGCTTGCTCACGCTGGAAGATGGCCTCGTCGCAAAGAGCGGTGTTCACTGTCTCCCTCAGAGTGCTTGGGGCCAGTATCTGCACCTGAGGTTTTACTTTGTCGTCAACGAGGGCATCTAGAAACCTCTCTCGAGGTAGGTCGTCGATTCCTTCTCTGTTGCAGGTGGGGCACCTTCGCATCACCAGTTGTATGATGTCAGCTGCCAGTTGAGGGAGAGACTCGCCTTCCTCACGCTTTTAGGCGTAGTGCAGTGCCTTAACCTGGTACTCGTTCCAGATGACTTGAAATCTGTCATGGAGAGTCTGTACGAGAGCGTTGTAGTCATTTCTATCTTCAGGTGGCAAGGTTTCGAGGACTGTCAGTGCTTGTCCATTCAGGCTGAGGATGCGGAAGTTGGCTTTCTCCTCCTCATCCCAGCCACTTATCTTTGCTACCACCTCGAATTGGACGTGGTACGTTTCCCATGATGCCACGCCCAACGTAGGCTTCTCCAGTTGGTGCCAGTGTTAAGGCTCGCCAATCCACCATGACAAACAACCACATAACAATCGACAACATTTATTACAAAACAATTACCAGTATACACTTCACTCAAAGTCACGGGTCTGTAAACAATTACAATGGGCATAAATTAAGAAACAGTGAATTCAATTATATTTATACACACAACACTGCACTGCACATGGAAAGAAAACACAAAAAAACACGCATAATCAAGTAGGCCTACGCGCCACTATCAATCCAAAACTCAGACAAAAAACCGAGATGACGACGAAATCAAGGTAATCTCAACGGATTCTGATGAACCATACACAGAAGTTCACGGCCAACAACAGGTTCTAACCACCGAAAAATACACACTCCCAAAACTCACGGCCAACGCCGGTACGACATACAAATTCACACCAAAGGAATATCTTCTCAGTTCACGGCCAACAGCAGGTTCTAACCACCAAAAACGCGACAAAACGGGTAGCATGACCTACTTTTCCTCACATGGAAACGGTGTTATAGATTATGGTATAGTTTATACAAACAATACCAGTTTAGACTTTAACTTTAAAGTGGGAAATGATCTTTTATCCAGCCATATGCGTATCGAAATAGGTCGCATGCATACAAGAATACGGAGATGGCCAGCGTGCGCATGAGAGTGATATTTCTGTCACGCCATATTGGCTTCAACTTTGCCAATGCTGCTGTTGTTTGTGCTATCCTGTACAGTATCTCTGGTTTGGACCCTTCATCAGTCACAATAGATCCCAGGTATTTGAAGTTGTTCACAGCTTCCAGTTTTTGGCCCTTCACTTTGATTTCCATTTTGAAGCCCCGAGGGTTGTTCGTCATCACCTTGGTCTTCTCGGCGCTGATCTCCATGCCATATGCCTGTGAGGTCTTGTCCAGGTGCTCGACAAGACTAGTCAGCTCCTCTTCACTTCTTGCTAATCCATCAATGTCATCAGCAAAACGTAAGTTGGTGATCTTTCTGCCACAGATGCTGATTGATCCTTCGTGGTCTGCTAGGGCATCAGTCATAATCCTTTCGAGGAAGAGGTTGTAGAGTGTGGGGGAGAGTAGACAGCCCTGTCTGACTCCGACCGTTGTCCTGAACCATTCGCCTGTGGTACCATTGAACAGGACTGCGCTGGTCGCTCTGTCATAGAGATGTTCGACGACTTTGATGATATTGAAGCTGATGTTGTAGCTTCTCATTGTGGCCCACAGCGCAGCATACCAGACTCTGTCAAATGCTTTCTTAAAGTCTATAAAGACATGGTACAGATCTTGTTGGTGTTGTAGATATTTCTCACACAGGATTCTCAGATTGAAGATCTGTTCGGTGGTGCTTCTACCTGGTCTGAAACGTGCCTGCTCTTCAGCAATGATTTTCTCTGCCTGATGTTTTAATCTGTTCAGCAGTACTTTCAGTATGGCCTTGCTGGGATGGCTGATGAGGCTGATCGTGCGGCAGTTCTGGCACATTTGCAGGTTTCCTTTCTTGGGCAATGTAATCACTAAGGAATACGTCCACGGGGTTGGCCAATCTCCCATCTGCCAGATCTTATTGCAGATCTTTGTGAGTGCATCGATCATTGCGTCGCCTCCTGCCTGGATGAGTTCCCCTGGAATGTTGTCAACCCCAGCTGACTTCCATTTCTTGAAAGACTTAACCGCTGTCTCCACCTCTTCTCGAAGAATTGAGTAGTTGTCTTCCTAGGTAGTCTGAGGACAGTTCAGTACTTTAGGATCTCCTCTGGTGTCATAGTTGTACAGCTCAGAGCAGTACTCAGTCCAGCGTTTCATGATTTCGCGTTCTTCTGTGAGACAAATCCCGCTCTTGTATGGTGTTGACCCGCCCTTGTTTGGTCGCTGTAAGGTCTTTGACTATCTGGTATGCTTTCTTGGTGTTATTCTTCTGGAGGTTCTCCTCAACTGCATCACATTGCTGTTTGATCCACTCCTCCTTGGCACTCTTCGTGGCCTTCTTGACCCTGTTGTTGGCCTCTCTGTATTTACTTGTTCCATCTGCTGTACCCTTCTTTTTCTTCAGTTCCCTTCTTTCATCGCACATGTTCAAACTTTTTGCAGTGACCCATTGTTTCTTTGTTGGGTGGTGTTTTCCTAATAGCTGCCCGGCTGTCTCTATCACTGCCTCATTGAAGATGTTGGTCACTGTGTCGAGGCCCTCTTCATCACCCAGAACTAAAAGCGGTGCAAACTTCCCTCCATTCATCACTTTGAAGGATTTATCAACCTCAAGGTCTTTCAACCTTTCAAGGTCAAAGCTAAGCGTGGTACCTTTCTGCTTGCTTGCAGTACTCTCATAGCTCTTAAATCATCCTGTAGCATATGTACATGGTTGTGTATTTTAATGCCGAGATGGGTCGTCCGTCTCAGTGAAGATAAAAAGATCTCTCTCTTTCTTTCTCTCTCTTTCTCTCTCTTTCTCTTTCTCTCTCTCTCTCTCTCTCTCTCTCTCTCTCTCTCTCTCTCTCTCTCTCTCTCCTCCACCTCCTCCTCCTCCGCCCTCCCTCCCGCCCTCACCCACCCACCCACCCCTAATGCGGTTGCTGTTTGGGACGATATTGCTCCTTAATTTATGGATTTTAATGTTTTATTTGTAATGGTCCACCTTATATTTGTCACGAGGTTTTTGACTCACATGCGAAGCAAAAGTGAGTCTATGTACTGAGCCGTGTCGTCCGTCCGTCCGTAAAAAAACTTAAACGTTGGATTTTTCTCGGAGACTATTAAGTCTATCAACACCAAATGTGGCATGATGGTGTATGATGACAAGGCCTAAAAAAAACATACATAGTGACTTGACCTTGCTTCAAGGTCAAGGTCACAGGAGCCATAAATGTGGTCTCAAAAACAGTCATTTTTCACATTTTCCAAATTTTCTCCCACGTTATTGAGAATGGCGACCTTAGCTACAAGTGGTATATAGGTCAAAGCAAGCCCTATCTTTTGATACCAATTTGGTTGACCTTGCTTCAAGGTCAAGGTCACAGGAGCTCTTCAAAGTTGGATTGTATACATATTTCGAAGTGACCTTGACCCTGAACTATGGAAGATAACTGTTTCAAACTTAATAATTATGTGGGGCACATGTTATACTTTCATCATGAGACACATTTGGTCACATATCATCAAGGTCAAGGTCACTTTGACCCTTATGAAATGTGACCAAAATGGGGTAGTGAACCACTAAAAGTGACCATATCTCATGGTAGAAAGTGCCAATAAGCACCATTGTGCTTCCTATGTCTTGAATTAACAGCTTTGTGTTGCATGACCTTGGATGACCTTGACCTTGGGTCAAGGTCACATGTATTCTGGTAGGAAAAATGTGTAAAGCATTTCTTTGTGTATGATGTCATTGGTAGGTTTAGTTGTTTGACCTTGACCTTGAAGGTCACCTGAAGGTCAAGGTCATATAAAGGTCAAGGTCAAGCATGTGAGTCGTATGGGCTTTGCCCTTCTTGTTATCTATTCATATTATCAAACATGTAAAGTTTGAACAGGTAACCGACCAGTTTTCTTGTGCCCATAATCTGAACAGTTCTGCGTCTATTGTATTTTGGCTTTTCCTTCTCTTTAAGAAGTGTACATAACTATCGAATACAGTTGTTGCATGGAACAATCTTGCTCCTTAACCTACATGCATGTTAAAATGGTTCATCCTTTTAGCAATAAAAATAAATATAAATATATTTTTTTTTTGTTCATAATGCTGTTAGTTTTACACTTGAAGTAGATAATTGACCAGTTCCCTCTGTCATAATGTTTAAAAAAAACGCTGGCGCTGAACCTCCAGGTTTTGGCATACATATTGATGTTTTTTAAATATCAGGTTCGGACCCGCAACCTCTAGAGAAAAGAGGGGGGAAAAACACACACACACAAAAACACAAAAAACCAGGTTGGGTTTGATACAATCAATCGGACCTAACTTCCAGTAAGTGTACAAAATCTCAAGGAAATCCGTCCAGTAGTTTTTGAGATATAAGCCATGGAGTCGGACAGACAGACAGACAGACAGACAGACAGACAGACAGACAGACAGACAGACAGACAGACAGACAGACAGACAGACAGACAGACAGATAAAGTCTGTAGGACCTCCAGAAACCTGAAGGGATAAAGTCTGTAGGACCTCCAGTAAACCTAGAGGGCAATGCGTAGTATTTATTCATACCCCTGTCTATCACAGTCTGAGAAATCTCCTCACTGTCTGGCAAAAATGAGACACAAATGTTATCCGGAATACAACGCAATGAATCTGCGTTCGTGTGGAAACCATTTTGTCGCCTGCATCTGTTACCACGCGAGATAGAGCGAGAAAGGGGCGTGGCTGTGGAGTGGGTCGCCTTTCCATGAATTGACTACTTGCATCGTAAAAAATCCTTCTTTATCCTTTCACCAATGTTCTCGAAATTCATCCTTATCAAAACTCTACTCGCAAATGACGTCACGTTGTTGATGACGTCACACATTTCGCAATTTGGCCATTCCATGAATGGAGTATTTGGGGAGGCGATGTCGAGTGTACGACCTTTCTCGGAGACTATTAAGTCTATCAATACCAAATGTGGCATGATGGTGTATGATGACCAGGCCTCAAAAAACATACATAGTGCCTTGACCTTGCTTCAAGGTCAAGGTCGCAGGGGCCATAAATGTTGTCTAAAAAACAGCCATTTTTCACATTTGCTCAATTTTCTCTAAAGTTTTTGAGATTAGATACCTGATGTATATATGGTATATAGGGCGAAAAAATCTCTATCTTTTGATACCAGTTTGGTTGACCTTGCTTCAAGGTTAAGGTAACAGGAGCTCTTCAAAGTTGGATTGTATACATATTTTAAAGTGACCTTGACCCTGAACTATGGAAGATAACTGTCTTAAACGTTATAATTATGTGGGGCACATGTCATGCTTTCATCATGAGACCCATTTAGTCACATATCGTCAAGGTCAAGGTCACTTTTACCCTTATGAAATGTGACCAAAATGGGGTAGTGAACCACTAAAAGTGACCATATCTCATAGTAGAAAGTGCCACTAGGCACCATTGTGCTTCCTATGTCTTGAATTAACAGCTTTGTGTTTCATGGCCTTGGATGACCTTGACCTTGGGTCAAGGTCACATGTATTCTGGTAGGAAAAATGTGTAAAGCATTTCTTAGTGTATGATGTCATTGGTAGGTTTAGTTGTTTGACCTTGACCTTGAAGGTCACCTGAAGGTCAAGGTCATATAAAGGTCAAGGTCAAGCATGTGAGTCATATGGGCTTTGCCCTTCTTGTTCCGCATTGATCTGAAGCACCGAGCTGTCCCCTCTACCGTTTAATCCGCTTGCTAATAGATCTTAATTTCGTCTAAATAACATGAGTAGTATTAATTCATACCCCTGTCTATCACAGTCTGAGAAGTCTTCTCACTGTTTGGCAAAAATGAGACACAAATGCTGTCCAGAATACAATGCAATGAGTTAATCGGCGTTCATTCGGAAGCCATTTTGGCGCTTGCAACTGTTACCACACGAGATACAGCGAGAAAGGGACGTGGCTTTGGAGTGGGTCGCCATTCCATCAACTGACTAGTTGCTTCGTAAAAAATCCTTCTTTATCCTTTCACCAATGTTCTCGAAATTCATCCTTATCAACACTCTACTCGCAAATGACATCACGTTGTTGATGACGTCACACATTTCGCAATTTGGCCATTCAATGAATGGAGTATTTGGGGAGGCGCTGTCGAGTGTACGACCTTAAAAATCACTTTCTCATCAAGCCTTGATTCTGAAAATTTAATACATTCAATAGGACCTAATTTCCAGTTAGTGTGCAAAATGTCAAGGAAATCCGTCCAGTAGTTTTTGAGAAATCAGCCGTGGAGTCGGGACAGACACACACACACACACACACACACACACACACACACACACACACACACACACACACACACACACACAGACAGATAAAGTCTGTAGGACCTCCAGTAAACCTGGAGGGATAAAGTCTGTAGGACCTTCAGTAAACCTGGAGGAATAAAGTCTGTAGGACCTTCAGTAAACCTGGAGACAGACAGTCACAGACCTACGCACCACACAACACATGGAGAGAGACAGACACAGACCTACACACCACACAGCACATGTAGACAGTTACAGACCTACACACCACAACACATGGAGACAGTCACAGACCTACACACCACAACACCTGGAGACAGTCATAGACCTACACACCACACAACACAGGGAGAGATACAGACACAGACCTACACACCACACAACACATGTAGACATCACAGACCTACACACCACTACACATGGAGACAGTCACAGACCTACACACAACACATGGAGACAGTCGCAGACCTACACACCACAACACATGGAGACAGTCACAGACCTTACACACCACAAAACACATGGGGACAGACAGTCACAGACCTACACACCATCTTTGAAGTGCTGCAAGAACAAAACAAATCAAACGAAATGTTTTACCCCCTTACTCTGATTATTCCTTGTTTCTGAGATGACTGTGATTTTGACTTTTGAGTAGGCCTACATGAACACACAAGCTCGATACAGCCGGCACCAAGCTAGTTCGCCAGGCTGGACAGTGAAATAGATCTATTTCACTCAGAATGTCGATCAATATAGGGCAACGTACTTATTATTTTAATCAGGGATTGATTAAATCATCATATTTTTGTGACACTGAAACCAGACCATCAAAACAATTAGCACTAGGCCTCGAATCAAATCGTCGTACGAGATCTTACGTTGACTGCAAATGTACAACAGTGCCGCGTGATTGTGTCGACATTCAGCTAGTTCGCTGGGCGATTCCAGGCTTTTAACCAGTGAAGGCAACGATCTAGATGGTACATATACTTTACCGGTTTCACAAATGGAATGAATTTAAAGCCAACACAGCGTAGTATCGCTTTTTTACGTCTGCTGGTAGACGTTCATCATACGAAGAAGCCAAATGTTGTTTTGTGAATGTAGGAAAAGAGTTTGACTCGATTAGGCTCTTACATCTATTGACTATCTAGGGAGGTGCTTCCGAGTGTACGGAATTCATAATCCTCAAAACTCTACTCGCAAATGACGTCACGTTGTTGATGACGTCACACATATCACAAGTTGGCCATTCCATGAATGGAGTATTTTGGGAGGCGCTGTCGAGTGTACGATCTTAAAAACCACTTTCTCATCAAGCCTCGATTTTGAAAATTTGATACATTCAATCGGACCTAACTTCCAGCAAGTGCGCAAAATGTCAAGGAAATCCGTCAAGTAGTTTTTGAGAAATCAGCCGTGGAGTCGGGACAGACACACACACACACACACACACACACACACACACACACAGATAAAAACCGCTGGCGCTGATCCTCCAGGTTTTGGCATATATATATTTTTTTCATCGGGTTCGGACCCACAACCTCTCTAGAAAAGAGGGGGGAAAAACACACACACACACAAAAACACAAAAAACCAGGTTGGGTTCGAACCCACAACCTCTCGAAAAAAGAGGGAAAAAAGTTTCAGCGTAGAATCGAATCTGGTCATGCATGACCAAGTGTCTAACGCTCTACCAGCTGAGCCATTAGAGAATTGATATGACAGAGTGTTTGTAAAGCATTTATAACGTTCTTTTCCGTGGCCACACAAGCAGCTAAATCTCAACCGGCTGAATAAAAGCAAAGGAGTCTGTGCGGGGGTGAGTCTCAGATCTGCATTTGAAATTGAACATTACTGCTCATTGCTCATGCAAGGCTGTATAAGTGTTGACTGTTGTTGTTTCTTAAAATCACTTATCTGTTACGAGGTTGATGGATTAACCTAAGCTCGCATTCCAAAATTGTAGAACCTACTGCTGAAGTGTTGTGTGTGGATCCAAAAAGCTTGCGCAACTTTCCTTTGCACTGACTGTCCTATGCACGGACTGTCCTTTGCACTGACCGTCCTTTGCATTAACTGTCCTTCACACTGACATGTCGCGCTTACCAGTGCTTCGGACACATGCCGGTCATTCTGTGCACTGGTCAGTGTGAAAGTGCATAGGACAGTCAGTGCATCGGAAAGTCAGTGCATAGAACAGTCAGTGTGAAGGACTGTTAATGCAAACGACAGTCCGTGCATAGGACAGCCAGTGCGAAGGACAGTTGCGGAAGCTTTTTGGCTCCACACACAACACTTCAAGTGTAGGTTATAAAATTTTGGAATACGAGCTTAACATACTCCATCAAACACGTAACAGATACATGATTAAAAAAAAACACCAACACTTACCCAGCCTTGCACGAGCAATGAGGATAGTTGATCTTCTGCTTAGCAGCTTCAAGATGGAAAGAAATTCGATACATAATGTGCTGCTTAATTTTTGCCGCATTGATCTGAAGCACCAAGCTGTCACCTCCACCGTTTAATCCGCTTGCTAATAGATCTTAATTTCGTCTAAATAAAATGAATAGGATTTATTCATACCCCTGTCTATCACAGTCTGAGAAATCTTCTCACTGTCTGGCAAAAATGAGACACAAATGCTGTCCAGAATACAATGCAACGAGTTAGTCGGCGTTCATTCTGGAAGCCATTTTGGCGCCTGCAATTGTAACCACGTGAGATACAGCGAGAAAAGGGGCGTGATTGTTGAGTGGGTCGCCATTCCATGAATTGACTACTTGCATCGTAAAAAATCCTTCTTTATCCTTTCACCAATGTTCTCGAAATTCATCCTTCTCAAAAGTCTACTCGCAAATGACGTCATGTTGTTGATGACGTCACACATTTTGCAATTTGGCCATTCCATGAATGGAGTATTTGGGGAGGCGCCCTCGAGTGTACGACCTTAAAAACCACTTTCTCATCAAGCCTCGATTCTGAAAATTTGATACATCCTATCGGACCTAGTTAGTGTGCAAAATGTCAAGGAAATCCGTCCAGTAGTTTTTGAGAAATCAGCCGTGTAGTCGGGACAGACACACACACACACACACACACACACACACACACACAGACAGACAGATAAAGTCTGTAGGACTTCCAGTAAACCTGGAGGGATAAAGTCTGTAGGACCTCCAGTAAACCTGGAGGGATAAAAACTGCTGGCGCTGAACCTCCAGGTTTTAGCATATATATATTTTTATCGGGTTTGGACCCGCAACCTCTCGAGAAAAGAGGGGGGGAAACACACACACACAAAAACACAAAAAACCAGGTTGGGTTTGAACCCACAACCTCTCGAAAAAAGAGAGGAAAAAAAGTTTCAGCGTAGAATCGAGTCTGGTCATGCATGACCAAGAGTCTAACGCTCTACCAGCTGAGCCATTAGAGAATTGATATGACAGAGTGTTTGTAAAGCATTTATAACGTTCTTTTCCGTGGCCACACGAGCACCTAAATTTCAACCGACTGAATAAAAGCAAAGGTGTCTGTGCGGGGATGAGTCTCAGATCTGCATTTGAAATTGAACATTACTGCTCATTGCTCGTGCAAGGCTGTATAAGTGTTGACTGTTGTTGTTTCTTAAAATCACTTATCTGTTACGAGGTTGATGGATTAACCTAAGCTCGCATTCCAAAATTGTAGAACCTACTGCTGAAGTGTTGTTTGTGGATCCAAAAAGCTTGCACAACTGTCCTTTGCACTGACTGTCCTATGCACGGACTGTCCTTTGCACTGACCCTCCTTTGCTATAAATGTCCTTCAGACTGACATGTAGCGGTCACCAGTGCTTCAGACACATGCCGGTCATTCTGTGCACTGGTCAGTGTGAAAGTGCATAGGACAGTCAGTGCATCGGAAAGCCAGTGCATAGAACAGTCAGTGTGAAGGACAGTTAATGCAAACGACAGTCCGTGCATAGAACAGCCAGTGCAAAGGACAGTTGCGGAAGCTTTTTGGCTCCACACACAACACTTCAAGTGTAGGTTATAAAATTTTGGAATACGAGCTTAGCATACTCCATCAAACACGTAACAGATACATGATCAAAAAACCACCAACACTTACCCAGCCTTGCACGAGCAATGAGGATGGTTGATCTTCTGCTTAGCAGCATCGAGATGGAAAGAAATTCAATACATAATGTGCTGCTAAATTTTTCCCGCATTGATCTGAAGCACCGAGCTGTCACCTCCACCGTTTAATCCGCTTGCTAATAGATCTTAATTTCGTCTAAATAAAATGAATAGGATTTATTCATACCCCTGTCTATCACAGTCTGAGAAATCTTCTCACTGTCTGGCAAAAATGAGACACAAATGCTGTCCAGAATACAATGCAATGAGTTAGTCGGCGTTCATTCGGAAGCCATTTTGGCGCCTGCAATTGTAACCACGCGAGATACAGCGAGAAAAGGGGCGTGACTGTGGAGTGGGTCGCCATTCCATGAATTGACTACTTGCATTGTAAAAAATCCTTCTTTATCCTTTCACCAATGTTCTCGAAATTCATCCTTCTCAAAAGTCTACTCGCAAATGACGTCACGTTGTTGATGACGTCACACATTTTGCAATTTGGCCATTCCATGAATGGAGTATTTGGGGAGGCGCTGTCGAGTATACGACCTTAAAAACCACTTTTTCATCAAGCCTTGATTCTGAAAATTTGATACATTCAATCGGACCTAACTTCCAGTTAGTGTGCAGAATGTCAAGGAAATCCGTCCAGTAGTTTTTGAGAAATCAGCCGTGGAGTCGGGACAGATACACACACACACACACACACACACACACACACAGACAGATAAAGTCTGTAGGACCTCCAGTAAACCTGGAGGGATAAAGTCTGTAGGACCTCCAGTAAACCTTGAGGGATAAAAACTGCTGGCGCTGAACCTCCAGGTTTTGGCATATATATATATTTTATTTTTTTATCAGGTTCGGACCCGCAACCTCTTGAGAAAAGAGGGGGGAAAAACACACACACACAAATACACAAAAAACCAGGTTAGGTTCGAACCCACAACCTCTCGAAAAAAGAGAGGAAAAAAAGTTCCAGCGTAGAATCGAATCTGGTCATGCATGACCAAGTGTCTAACGCTCTACCAGCTGAGCCATTAGAGAATTGATATGACAGAGTGTTTGTAAAGCATTTATAACGTTCTTTTCCGTGGCCACACGAGCAGCTAAATCTCAACCGGCTGAATAAAAGTAAAGGTGTCTGTGCAGGGGTGAGTCTCAGATCTGCATTTGAAATTGAACATTACTGGTCATTGCTCGTGCAAGACTGTATAAGTGTTGACTTGTTGGTTTTTTTAATCACTTATCTGTTACGCGTTTCATGGATTAACCTAAGCTCGCATTCCAAAATTGTAGAACCTACTGCTGAAGTGTTGTGTGTGGATCCAAAAAGCTTGCGCAACTGTCCTTTGCACTGACTGTCCTATGCATGGTCTGTCCTTTGCACTGACCCTCCTTTGCATTAACTGTCTTTCACACTGACATGTCGCGCTCACCAGTGCTTCGGACACATGCCGGTCATTCTGTGCACTGGTCAGTGTGAAAGTGCATAGGACAGTCAGTGCATCGGACAGTCAGTGCATAGAACAGTCAGTGTGAAGGACTGTTAATGCAAAGGACAGTCCGTGCATAGGACAGCCAGTGCGAAGGACAGTTGCAGAAGCTTTTTGGCTCCACACACAACACTTCAAGGGTAGGTTAGACATTTTTGGAATACGAGCTTAGCTTTCTCCATCAAACATGTAACAGGTACATGATTAAAAAACCAACAACACTTACCCAGCCTTGCACAAGGAATGAGGATGGTTGATCTTTTGCTTAGCAGCGTCAAGATGGAAAGAAAGTCGCTACATAATGTGCTGCTTAATTTTTTCCGCATTGATCTGAAGCACCAAGCTGTCACCTCTACCGTTTAATCCGCTTGCTAATAGATCTTAATTTCGTCTAAATAAAATGACTTTTATTTATTCATACCCCTGTCTATCACAGTCTGAGAAATCTTCTCACTGTCTGGCAAAAATGAGACACAAATGCTGTCCAGAATACAATGCAACGAGTTAGTCAGCTTTCATTCGGAAGCCATTTTAGCGCCTGCAATTGTAACCACGCGAGATACAGCGAGAAAAGGGGCGTGATTGTGGAGTGGGTCGCCATTCCATGAATTGACTACTTGCATCGTAAAAAATCCTTCTTTATCCTTTCACCAATGTTCTCAAAATTCATCCTTCTCAAAACTCTACTCGCAAATGACGTCACGTTGTTGATGACCTCACACATTTCGCAATTTGGCCATTCCATGAAGGGAGTATTTGGGGAGGCGCCCTCGAATATGCGACCTTAAAAACCACTTTCTCATCAAGCCTCGATTCTGAAAATTTCATACATTCAATCGGACCTAACTTCCAGTTAGTGTGCAAAATGTCAAGGAAATCCGTCCAGTAGTTTTTGAGAAATCAGCCGTGGAGTCGGGACAGACACACACACACACACACACACACACACACACACACACACACACACACACACACACACACACACACACACACACAGACAGATAGTCTGTAGGACCTCCAGTAAACCTGGAGGGATAAAGTCTGTAGGACCTCCAGTAAACCTGGAGGGATAATCTCTGTGTCTAAGCAAAGAACATAGACATAAAAAAGCGTCTCTCCGCGATTTTACGCAGGACGAGATTTAGCTGGCGGTTTGCGTGAGTTGGGTCCCTTGTTTTTGGTTGGATGGCAGGCGAAATCAATGCTTCAAGCGATTATGCTCTAGCTACCGATTTTATGAGCCATTGAGTCTCCCAAATTGACAATAAACTGATGACCACTCTAGTGTTTTTATAATCCCGAAAGGAGCAACACAGGCCACACCATCTACTCATGATCCAACCAAAGAACAAGTTCTTTCATCCAACCGAAAACAAGGGTAGTAAGCAAAAATTACTCAGTGACTGCGACGTAAAAATACCTGTGACGTAAGCAAAATCTCGTCCTGCTTTTTGACTCACATGCGAAGCAAAAGTGAGTCGATGTACTCACCCGTTTTGTCCGTCCGGACGTCCGGGCGTCCGGGCGTCCGGGCGTCCGTTAAAAACTTTAACGTTGGATTTTTCTCAAAGACTATTAATTCTATCAACACCCAATTTGGCGTGATGGTGTGTGATGACAAGGCGTCAAAAAACATACATAGTGCCTTGACCTTGCTTCAAGGTCAAGGTCGCAGGGGCCATAAATATTGTCTAAAAACACCCATTTTTCACATTTTCTCAATTGTCTCTAAAGTTTTTGAGATTGGATACCTCATCTATACATGGCATATAGGAAAACGTAAGTCCTAATTTTTGATACCAGTTTGGTTGACCTTGCTTCAAGGTCAAGGTCACAGGAGGTCTTTAAAGTTGGATTGTATACATATTTTGAAGTGATCTTGACCCTGAACTATGGAAGATAACTGTTTCAAACTTAATAATTATGTGAGGCACATGTTATACTTTCATTGTGAGACACATTTGGTCACATATCATCAAGGTCAAGGTCACTTTGACCCTTATGAAACGTGACCAAAATGGGGTAGTGAACCACTAAAAGTGACCATATCTCATGGTAGAAAGTGCCAGTAAGCACCATTGTGCTTCCTATGTCTTGAATTAACAGCTTTGTGTTGCATGACCTTGAATGACCTTGACCTTGGGTGAAAGCCACATGTATTTTGGTAGGAAAAATGTGTAAAGCATTTCTTAGTGTATGATGTCATGCTAGGTGTAGTTGATTGGCCTTGACCTTGAAGGTCACCTGAAGGTCAAGGTCAGGTAAAGGTCAAGGTCAAGCATGTGAGTCGTATGGGCTTTGCCCTTCTTGTTTTACTATACAAGATACAGGAGTGACGCTTCTTTATGTCTATGTTCTTTGGTCTAAGTACGCATTTGTTCTTGCACTAATGAAAATTGATTAGTGTACATTTGTACATTTTAAAACTTTTCCCCTTGCCATGTAATGGCACACACGTACTTCTGTCAAATATCTGTATAAACTCGACGGGTCGTCGGCCGAAATAAAGCAAATCAATCATGTCGCCCCTTCTTATTAACCTTTACACAGTCTGACTCTGTCGCGTAGCCATGCAACTGCATGAGCGCAGAGACTGATGTAAATAGACCGATTGCGCTCCGATGTACTCGTGTGTTCTAGAACCTTCACAACATATGGATATGCAAATGGCCTAACGCCTCAATGAACAAGTTCAGTTAAATTTTCTCTCTCTCTCTCTCTCTCTCACTCTCTGTCTCTGTCTCTCTCAATCTCTCTCTCTCTAAATATCTCTCTCTTAATCTCTCTCTCTCAATCTCTCTCTCTCAATCTCTCTCTCAATCCCTCTCTCTCTCTCTCTCTCTCTCTCTCTCTCTCTCTCTCTCTCTCTCTCACACACACACAGGCACATTCACAAACGCACGCACGCACGCACGCACGCTTGTGCACACACACACACACACACATACGCGCGCGCACCCGCACGCACGCACACACACACACACATGCACACACACACACACGCATGCACACACATGCACACACATACACGCACACACGCACGCATGTACGCAAGCACATACACACACACACACACACACACACACAGACTTAGTAAAAGTCGACATTATATCATGCTGCAGGGGCTACCATCATCCTACATCAAGGTACCAGAGCCCACGTGGAACAAGTACCTGGATGCGTTTATGGAGGAGCACGTTCACCAGCACGGTGTGCCCTCCATCGTAAAGCGCAATCCGTTCCCTGATTATAAACACGGGAAAGTGGCCGTTAAGCACCTGAAGGTGGGTAGAACGGGATATCCAGTCATTCGATGGCAGTGTTTGTATGCGGGCATGATTCCATGATGAAATGCTCCGGGATTCTACCACCGACACTGCATGAAGGCGACGTAGTAAACATATGCCTGTTACATCATCTGCGCAAGACTAGTTCAAACCGCAGTCTCATTTGAATCGTGTGTGTGTGTGAGTGTGTGTGTGTGTGTGTGTGTTGTGTGTGTGAGTTTGTGTGTGTGTATGTGTTGTGTGTGTTGTGTGTTTGTGTGTGTGTGTTGTGTGTTTGTGTGTTTGTGTGTGCGTGTGTGAGAGTGTTGTGTGTGTATGTGTGTTTTTGTGTGTGTGTACGTGTGTGAGAGTGTTGTGTGTGTGTGTGTATGTGTGTTTGTGTGTATGCATGTGTGTACGTGTGTGAGAGTGTTGTGTGTGTGTTTTGTATGTGTGTGTATGTGTGTGTACGTGTGTGAGAGTGCTGTGTTAGTGTGTATGCATGTGTGTTTGTATATATATATATATATATATATATATATATATATATATATATATATATATATATATATATATATATGTGTGTGTGTGTGTGTGTGTGTGTACGTGTGTAAGAGTGTTGTGTGTGTGCGTGTCGTGTGTGTGTGTGTGCATGTGTGTTTGCGTGGTGTGTGTGTTTGTGTGTGTGTGCGTGCGTGCTCGTGCATATGTGTTAAGTGATTGTGTTCTTGTGTGTGTGCGTGTGTGTGCGCGCGTGCATGTGTGTACATACATGCGCGCGCGTGTGTATATGTGTATGCAATGATTGTGTGTATATATGTATGTGCATGTGTGCATGTCTCCATTGCGCGTTTCTCCATTGTGTGTATGCGACTCCATTTTGTTTGTGTGTGTGTGTGTGTGTGTGTATCTGTGTATACATTTGTGTTTACATGTGTATCCGTATAATATATGTGTGCACATGTGTGTGTGTGTGTATGTGTGTGTGCAGATGTGTGTACCTCCTCCTCCTCCTGTTTCTCTTGCTTCTCCTCCTCCTCCTGCTTCTCCATCTCCTCCTCCGACTGCTGTTGCTGCTGCTACTGCCAAACCTGTTTCAGGACATGAAGTCGATGCCCTTACTACAGCAGGGTAAGCGTGTCTTGAAGAAGAGTCCTGGCCAGAAGTCGCAGAAGTCCAAGGCGCCCTTACCCATGGCTGCCACCGCCGCCGGGACGATGTCAGAGGCCCAGGCGAAAGTTGACGTGCCCGACTCCGCCAGGCGGCACCTCTTCACGGAGAGTGACTTGGACAGGCGGCACGTGCCCGACTCCGCCAGGCGGCACGTGCCCGACTCCGCCAGGCGGCACCTCTTCACGGAGAGTGACTTGGACAGGCGGCACATGCCCGACTCCGCCAGGCGGCACGTGCCCGACTCCGCCAGGCGGCACCTCTTCACGGAGAGTGATTTGGACAGGCGGCACCGCTTCACGGAGAGTGACTTGGACAGGCGGCACATGCCCGACTCCGCCAGGCGGCACGTGCCCGACTCCGCCAGGCGGGACCTCTTCACGGAGAGTGACTTGGACAGGCGGCACGTGCCCGACTCCGCCAGGCGGCACCTCTTCACGGAGAGTGACTTGGACAGGCGGCACGTGCCCGACTCCGCCAGGCGGCACCTCTTCACGGAGAGTGACTTGGACAGGCGGCACATGCCCGACTCCGCCAGGCGGCACCTCTTCACGGAGAGTGACTTGGACAGGCGGCACGTGCCCGACTCCGCCAGGCGGCACGTGCCCGACTCCGCCAGGCGGGACCTCTTCACGGAGAGTGACTTGGACAGGCGGCACGTGCCCGACTCCGCCAGGCGGCACCTCTTCACGGAGAGTGACTTGGACAGGCGGCACATGCCCGACTCCGCCAGGCGGCACGTGCCCGACTCCGCCAGGCGGGACCTCTTCACGGAGAGTGACTTGGACAGGCGGCACGTGCCCGACTCCGCCAGGCGGCACGTGCCCGACTCCGCCAGGCGGGACCTCTTCACGGAGAGTGACTTGGACAGGCGGCACCGCTTCACGGAGAGTGACTTGGACAGGCGGCACCTCTTCACGGAGAGTGACTTGGACAGGCGGCACGTGCCCGACTCCGCCAGGCGGGACCTCTTCACGGAGAGTGACTTGGACAGGCGGCACGTGTCCGACTCCGCCAGGCTGCACCTCTTCACGGAGAGTGACTTGGACAGGCGGCACGTGCCCGACTCCGCCAGGCGGCACCTCTTCACGGAGAGTGACTTGGACAGGCGGCACATGCCCGACTCCACCAGGCGGCACGTGCCCGACTCCGCCAGGCGGGACCTCTTCACGGAGAGTGACTTGGACAGGCGGCACCGCTTCACGGAGAGTGACTTGGACTGGCTGCACCACTTCGCGGAGAGTGACTTTGACTTGCACAGGCTGCCCGAACTCGGCGAACTCAAGCACTACAGCTTCTGTGAGAACAAGTTCAAGGCGGATCCCGACTACCAGTACTCGTAAGGCTCCAGCAACGACGATCGAATTCGTCGTAACTTTGCCAACTTAGGCAGGATGTGCATTATCATCATCATCATTGTCGCGTACTACTACCAAAAATGTGTTTCAAATTTAATTTAATTGTGTATAGATGTTATCACACTTATATAATTGGTAGTATACTTTAGGTTTTCAAGCAAAACCTTATTACCACACTTCTGGAAACACTAAAATAAATAAACAGCTAAACAACAACCAAATAAAACACTGGGGCAGATAAAAGATTAAACAACAAATTTAATCACACATGTAAACAACAAAAGCAAAACCCAACCCTCTTCGATCGACAAAGCAGAAAACCCCAAAAGAAAACACACAATAAAGCGCAAAGAATGACAAGAAAAAATCCACTCTCATCAAATCTCTCACACACCCACAATTTCCCTTAAACCCAAAGCTCCAAGCAGGAGAAGAGGCAGCAGCTTTCAACCAAAGCTGGCTCTCTCATGAGCTGATGAAAGGTCACTAACAACGTTCTTCCTCCTCCGAGGATCAAGAAACTCCGCCTCCCCACGCAACAAACTCTGAAAACACAGCACACTCACCCTCGAGTCAGGCAGGAAGTCCGTCTCCTGGCTGAACTCTGAGAAAACGCGTAATCCAACGTCACCCTGCAGAATCCACTGCAGTAACTCACAGCGTAGGGGCCCGTTCGTTGACCCACTATACGCCCTGACGACAGCGTCGTCCCGTCTCCGTCGCTTCGACGTAGACCTATAGTGGACGGTCGAGCCCACGTTCCGCTTCCTCCCACGGCAATGCGCTGCGCGGCCTGTAGCGGCCAAAATAGTAACCCGGCCAAAACAGCATCCGGAAGTCATCGCAGAGTTATCTGCGAGGGACGTGCTGAAAATTCAACTCTAAAAAGAGACGGCACCCGCCACTCCGCCTGACTTGGCACGCCCGGTGAGTTATGCTAAGATCCGGCCGCGTTAATATATGTGCGTTTTGTGACAAACGTCTTGCTGGGCGGTACTGTACTCCATGCACCTTAACGGTCCGCGTGATTCGAGTGTAATCCTAAGCTAAACGACGTTTATTGGCGCTGCTGAAATGGTCGAAGTCGGAAACGTTCGGAACGTCGTTTAGCTTAAGATTACACCCGAATCACGCGGACAGTTAAGGTGCATGGAGTACAGTACCGCCGAGCAAGACGTTTGTCACAAAACGCAGATATATTAACGCGGCCGGATCTTCGCATAACTCACCGGGTGTGCCAAGTCAGTCAACGGTCGCGTTTTATAAAATCAGACTATAAGTAGACTACAGGGAGGTGACCCCCATATTATTTCTGGCAGGGGAGACGGCTTTGCAAGGGAAAAAATCTTTTTTGAGCGCTACATTATGTGTTAAACTACACAAATGCACCAAAAACACAAAAACTCGTAAAGCAACTAATGCGTTGTTTGTCGGGATATATTCCATGCGAAGAACACGTGCAGGAGCGGAAAATTACATAAAGAGAGAGCCGAGCAGATAACTCTGCGATGACTTCCGGACACTGTTTTGGCCGGGTTACTATTTTGGCCGCTACACGGCCTGTGCTGCGCAGAACTACCCCGTCGAGGTAGCAGGTAGCCCACGGGTTCGCCTCCGCGTTCCCGCGTCGCCAATTAAGCGTCGCTTCCACCAAGGGGTACAGCAGCACGCTATAGCCGGCACTTAAGTACGTTGCTAGTCGCTCAACGCAAGTAGCAACGGTACACAACAACAACAGCACGACTGCACAACAGCAACAGTCGGCAACAGTCAGCAACAGTCAGCCTGCAAATAAAAAAGAGTCATCCAATCACCACCCATCTCATCGACAAGTTCTCTCACACTCCGACTCTTCATCCCCATTCCCGCTCAACAACCCGAACGCACCCTCACAGAGAGATAAACGCCTCTCACAGGAGACTTAAAATACATCATTCAAAACCATATGAAATACAGGAAAAATCACCATTTCCCTCGCTCTGTCACCGAGACGCTAGAGCATCAATTTCTCCTATGAGGAATGCAATTAACGAATCTCCCCGACCCCATTTACAGTTACACATATCAGGTCAATGTTACAAATGACGACCGACGCGCAAAATCTCTCTCTCTCTCTCTCTCTCTCTCTCTCTCTCTCTCTCTCTCTCTCTCTCTCTCTCTCTCTCTCTCTCGCACGAATTCGCCCACTCACATTCGACACCCACCTCAGCGTCTCAGGCCGTGAAGACTTTTCCCCAGCCCATCAGGGCTGCCCAACGGTTCACTCCTGGAACCACAGAGTGAGGCCTTGCTGCCCACTCGACGGGCTACGGGTCCCCGGCTTGCGCTCTCAGCGCGCCGGCGAGTCCGCCGCATACGCGTCAGTTCGCCACTCAGCGCGCCGGCGAGTCCGCCGCATACGCGTCAGTTCGCCACTCAGCGCGAAGATGGAATGCTCTTAAAACCTATGCCAACGAGTGGCGCGAAGCGTGGCGTGACGCCGTCCCGCGAGGTTCTCTGGGTAAATCACTACCCCCACGTGCCATCACCCAATCAACTACTTCGCTTTCAAATGAAGACGAGCGCCCCCACCTCCCTTTCTAAGAGACCCCTCCCCTCTTGCAGGTCCCCAGTAACCAATTTATTTTTAGCCCTCACCCAACAAATCACACTCTTGTCGCTATCACGCGACAATCATCATCATCATCATCATCATCATCATCATCATCATCATCATCATCATCATCATCATCATCATCATCGTCATCGTCGTCGTCGTCGTCACCACCACCACCACCACCACCACCCCACCACCACCACCACCGAAGAGTGTACATGCATTAATGTGTGCTTGATCGTGTGTATATAAGCGTGCGTGCATGTGTGCTTGTGTGCGTGCGTGTGTGTATTTATATGTGTGTGTGTGTGTCTGTCTATATGTGAGCGCGTTTGTGTGTTCTTATGTGTATGTGTGTGCGTGTGTGTGTGTGTGTGTGTGTGTGTGTGTGTCTGTGTGTGTGTGTGTGTGTGTGTGTGTGTGTGTGTGTGTGTCTGAGTGGACATGGTTACAAAGATGACAACATTAGCATCAATATAAATTAGAAATGGAAAGCAATCTTGCAACGTACATTTCTCTCTAGGGGTGGATAGAAATTCCCTTCATGGTACGAAAATATATCATCATGCAATTATCATGAAAACTCGAACTGCCCATTCGACAATCTCATTACTGATAACTCATTAATTTATCGCAATTATATCATCTGATGTGTCCATCGTCGTAAAACTTACGATGACTGAGAACTTATTCTCCAACTTCAGAGGCTTATGATACGAAACCGCGATGGTCATTACAAACTCGTTCGCAGCTGTCCGGGGATGCGTTACTTAGCCTTCCTAGTTGGCAAATGAAAGGCCGGTGTCAACATGTCAAGCATTCGACTGCCTTTACATTTGCTTTCATCATGCTGACACTGGCCTATTCCTCGCAAGACCTTGCAAGGTTCCTAGCGTAATAAACGCGCCCCTGGCCTGGTGCTTGAGCTTGCTGAGGGTTGGTGGGTAAGAAGAGACCCACCACGTCTCCATGCGTAATTCGTAACACGTGAATGAATGGGGAAAATCAAGACTTGATCTGCTTATACTCTAACCAGCTCTAGTGGTTATCCTGATCAATGGCCTTTTACATTACGTAGAAAGACTCATAGGCTGCCACCTTCATTTATCAATTCTGCTGAGCACTCGAAATTAGACATGGGAAAGGGGAGATAATTCCTTTTTGACTCGCATGCGAAGTAAAAGTGAGTTTATGTACTCATCTTTTTTGTCCGTCCGGGCGTCCGAAAAAAACTTTAACGTTGGATTTTTTCTCGGAAACTATTAAGTCTATCAACACCCAATTTGGCATGATGGTGTATGATGACAAGGCCTAAAAAAACGTACATAGTGACTTGACCTTGCTTCAAAGTCAAGGTCGCAGGGGCCGTAAATGTTGTCTAAAAACAGTCATTTTTTTCACATTTTCCCTATTTTCTCTAAAGTTTTTAAGATTGGATACCTGATCTATATATGGTATATAGGGCAAAGTAATAACTATCTTTTGATACCAGTTTGATTGACCTTGCTTCAAGGGCAAGGTCACAGGAGGTCTTTAAAGTTGGATTGTATACATATTTTGAAGTGACCTTGACCCTGAACTATGGAAAATAACTCTTCCAAACTTCATAAAATTGTAGTACACATGTTACACTTTCATACTAGGTCACCCGTGTATTCCGTCCGGGCGTCCGGGCGTCCTGTCTTCCGTAAAAAACTTTAACGTAGGATTTTTCTCGGAGATTATTAAGTCTATCAACACACAAATTGGCATGATGGTGTATGATGAAGAGGCGTAAAAAATATATATAGTGACTTGACCTTACTTCAAGGTCAAGGTCGCATGGGCCGTACATGTTGTCAAAAAACAGCCATTTTTCACATCCTCTCAGCATGTGAGTCGTGTGGGCTTTGCCCTTCTTGCTTAAATCTAACGTTAGATGGCGGCTTAGAAGGCTGCAATTCCCCGGTCACGGAGACTTCACGGCCCTCTTGGACCAAATAATTAAAAACAGGGAGTAAACCATGGAATCAATCCTAGATGAAATAAAGAATTATTTAAACGCGTCTGTTCCCATTGCTCGAGGACTGCGCATCACTCGCACACAAAAGTCGAGGAGGGAATGTTATTGTTCATCTAATGGCTAAGGTTTTTAACTCACATGTGAAGCAAAAGTGAGTCTATGTACTCACCCTTTTCGTCCGTCCGGGCGTCCGGGCGTCCGGGCGTCCGGGCGTCCGGGCGTCTGTATAAAAACTTTAACGTTAGATTTTTCTCGGAGACTATTAAGTCTATCAACACCCAATTTGGCATGATGGTGTAGAATGACAAGGCGTACAAAAACATATATAGTGACTTGACCTTGCTTCTAGGACAAGGTCGCAGGGGCCGTAAAAGTTGTCTAAAAAACAGCCATTTTTCACATTTTCCCAATTTTCTCTAAAGTTTTTGAAATTGGATACCTGAACTATATATGGTATATAGGGCAAAGTAATAACTATCTTTTGATACCAGTTTGATTGATCTTGCTTCAAGGTCAAGGTCACAGGAATTCTTTAAAGTTGGATTGTATTCATATTTTGAAGTGACTTTGACCCTGAACTATGGAAGATAACTCTTCCAAACTTCATAACATTGTAGTAAACATGTTATTCTTTCATACTAGGTCACCAGTGTAGTCCGTCTGGGTGTCCGAGCGGCCGTCCGGGTGGCCGGGCGGCCGGATGTCCTGTCGTCCGTAAAAAACTTTAACGTTGGATTTTTCTCGGAGACTATTAAGTCTATCAACACCCAATTTGGCTTGATGGTGTAGGATGACAAGGCGTACAAAAACATACATAGTCACTTGACCTTGCTTCAAGGTCAAGGTCACAGGAGCTCTATAAAGTTGGATTGTATACATATTTTGAAGTGACCTTGACCCGAACTATGGAAGATAACTCTTCCAAACTTCATAACATTGTAGTACACATATTATACTTTCATACTAGGTCACCCGTGTCGTCCGTCTGGGCGTCCGAGCGTCTGGGCGTCCGGTCATCCGGGCGTCCTGCTGTCCGTAAAAAACTTTAACGTTGGATTTTTCTCGGAGACTATTAAGGCTATCAACGCCCAATTTGGCATGATGGTGTAGGATGACAAGGCGTACAAAAACATACATAGTGACTTGACCTTGCTTCAAGGTCAAGGTCACAGGAGCTCTTTAAAGTTGGATTGTATTCATATTTTGAAGTGACCTTGACCCTGAACTATGGAAGATAACTCTTCCAAACTTCATAACATTGTAGTATACATGTAATACTTTCATCATGAGACACATTTGGTCACATATCATGAAGGTCAAGGTCACTTTGACCCTTATGAAATTTGACCAAAATGGGGTAGTGAACCACTAAAAGTGACCATATCTCATGGTAGAAAGTGTCAATAAGCACCATTGTGCTTCCTAAGTCTTGAATTAACAGCTTTGTGTTGCATGACCTTGACCTTGGGTCAAGGCCACATGTATTTTGGTAGGGAAAATGTGTAAAGCATTTCTTAGTGTATGATGTCATTGCTAGGTTTAGTTGTTTGACCTTGAAGATTACCTGAAGGCCAAGGTCATGTAAAGGTCAATGTCATATAAAGGTCAAGGTCAAGCATGTGAGTCATATGGGGTTTGCCCTTCTTGTTTACCTATTTTCTGTGGGTTTTGTGCAGAAAGTATACGTTACAATAGTCTATTATGACTATTTTCGATTAGTTTTTGACTCACATGCGAAGCAAAAGTGAGTCTATGTACTGAGCCGTTTCGTCCGTCCGTCCGTCCGGGCGTAAAAAATTTAAACGTTGGATTTTTCTCGGAGACTATTAAGTCTATCAACACCAAATGTGGCATGATGGTGTATGGATGACAAGGCCTCAAAAAACATACATAGTGACTTGACCTTGCTTCAAGGTCAAGGTCACAGGAGCCATAAATGTGGTCTCAAAAACAGTCATTTTTCACATTTTCCCAATTTTTCCCACGTTATTGAGAATGGTGACCTTAGCTACAAGTGGTATATAGGTCAAAGCAAGCCCTATCTTTTGATACCAGTTTGGTTGACCTTGCTTCAAGGTCAAGGTCACATGAGCTCTTCAAAGTTGGATTGTATACATATTTTGAAGTGACCTTGACCCTGAACTATGGAAGATAACTGTTTCAAACTTAATAATTATGTGGGGCACATGTTATACTTTCATCATGAGACACATTTGTTCACATATCATCAAGGTCAAGGTCACTTTGACCCTTATGAAATGTGACCAAAATGGGGTAGTGAACCACTAAAAGTGACTATATCTCATGGTAGAAAGTGCCAATAAGCACCATTTTGCTTCCTATGTCTTGAATTAACAGCTTTGTGTTGCATGACCTTGTAAAGCATTTCTTTGTGTATGATGTCATTGGTAGGTTTAGTTGTTTGACCTTGACCTTGAAGGTCACCTGAAGATCAAGGTCATATAAAGGTCAATGTCAAGCATGTGAGTCGTATGGGCTTGCCCTTCTTGTTTAAAATCTAATTAAACATTTTGCATGCTTTAATGCCATCCTTTTGCCACGATCTAGCGATAATCACTCCTCAACACAGACCCGAAACATACCCCAACATATAGCACCGGAAGTTATGCAACCTACCATCATGGCTGCGCTGCTAATTACCATATGACCCCTGGTGAACTCTTCTCCGGTCATTAGATAGTGTCTTTGCTTTGCCTAACATCATTAGTGTATTAACTGGCTTGGGAAATGCAACTCATTGCTTCGTCAGGATGCATGCAGTACCGTAATAAAGTAATCTCCACAGCGTACAGCACATCGTTTTCAGTTAAACTTGTGCGAGTGCGTTGTAGACGGCATATAGCGTTGTTTCGCGAGATAGCGCCAATGTGTCCCCGGTCCGTCATGCCTACCGCAGCGTTTGGTGTGGCTGTACAGCCCATGGCGGGAGTGGCGGTCCTTGCTGCATCGCGTGGAAGGCATATATCGTGGTTCTCATCATTACACCATTACATGGTTGAGTTCATCCTCGAGGGTTTCCGAATGCACTAAGACCACAAGCAGAGGTGATACGTAAGGCCATTGACCGGAAAAATCACCTGTTGGTTAAGGCCTTTGCACACGAAGCAAATCCACACGCCTCACACACGGACTGACAAAAATATCTCCCAATGGCAGAGCGCTACTGACGCTCTTGCTCCACTATTGCCAGCCGTGATTGGCTGCCACAATGACGCCTGCGAGAACGCCAGGGTAGAATCGCCTCGTGTACGCCAGGGTTTAGGAAGGGAGCGATTTTTCTAGTTGTTCGCCTTATAGGAATCCTGTAGGAAGACGCAGTGGATCCATTCTTACCCCAACCCGCAGCTCTGAGAAAAATGTCATCACTTCACTGCACTTGTCCCGTAGTCTGGACGACCGTTGGGGCACCACAGATGATCTGGCAACCAGTTCTCTCCATTCATCTCGCCTCTCGGATTGTCTCAAGGCTTCGCTGAGCCTCATCCCTGTCCATTCTGAGACGTTGTCCTCCCATCTTTTCCTTTGTCTGCCTCTCCTCCTCCCTCCTTTTACTGTGCCTTGTAACACAGTCTTGGCAAGCCTTGACGATCGTGAGACGTGCCCATACCACTTTAGTTTGCGTCTTTTCACAGTGGTCAGTAGTTCTTCATGGGGCCCGATGGCTTGCCTAATTTTGTTTAGGACTTCCTCGTTTGTGATGCGGTCCTTGTAGGAGATGCCGAGGAGTCGTCGAAAGCATCTCATTTCCGTGGCCAGCTGTATCCTTCTCTCCAAGTCAGCTGTTAGTGTCCATGACTCACAGGCATACAAAAATATGGACATTACCAGGGCGCGCATCAGTCTGATCTTTGAGCTGAGGGCTATGTTCCTGTCCTTCCAGATGGTCTTGAGTTTTGTGAGTGCCGCTGTGGTCTGATCAATTCTGGTGAGTATTTCAGGTTTGGATCCTGCATCTGTGACATTTGCTCCCAGGTATTTGAAGCTGTTGACGGTTTCCAGTTTCTCACCACAGACCTTGATGTCAGTGCTGGTGCCGTTGGTGTTGTTGGTCATCAGTTTGGTCTTCTCTGCACTGATCTGCATGCCAAAATTTGTGGAGATTGTGCCTAAGCGCTCCACTAAATGTCATAGATGCATGAATATTGTTTCACGTGTTCTCTATAAGCCTACATTACATCGACTTGTAATCAGCACACCAGGAGACGGTTCCAATGTACAGGAAACTCTCACGCACGTAGGTAATAGCACATTTTCAGTCAACGAGGGCAAAACAGAGTCAAAATATCACAAGGAAAGACAAATTTTCGCAATTTTTTAATATTTTGGATTAGAATAACAAACAACAACAATAACAGATGATTTTTCAAGTTGACAATTTACAGAATATAAATCAAACGATGTGACAAATAAATCGATCAATTCCGAATAACCGACGATAATTCTCCATTAGGAGGTAACCTCTAGATGCCGCATCTTTGGCTCGATTGTCTTGTTATAAACTTAAAAGGCCAAAGGTAGGGTTTACAGCGTAGGAAAGCCAAAGCCATCCGTGAAAACATTAAGCTAAAATCCACACGTGAGTATGAGCATAACACAAAAGACACCACTTCATACGATACGCCAAATAACACAATCAAGATTTGGACACTGAGATGTAATCACATTCAGTTGTCATTGCAACTACTCTAGCCCAGTGGTTACAGTGCTCAGCTTGCAGACGTCTCGCGACCGACAGGTGCGGTGTTCAATGCTGCACCGACCCTGGAGTTGAATCCCTGGGCAAGGTGCTTGAATTAACTCGCATTGCCTAATAAGGAGTAAACCGGATACTGCACGCTGCAATGCGGTGACCACGGATCGATGCTTTCCCCCAAACTAGTGTAATGTTCAGAACACAATAAATGTTCTTTTTCAAAAACGGTACAAGCAGATAAGTATCATGCAAACAGAAACGAAGGCCTGTGTATTGATTTCGAAACAATAGTATTGGAATGAGTGTTTACCATACATGTATGAACTTTGATGTCAAAGTCACACCCCACCCACCCCCACCCCACCACACCCAATATGCAAACAATCCATAGGTGAAACAATGATCTCCTATAAAGTGCCCTTTAACAGTATATAAAATGAGGAATATGCTCACGCAGTTTCTAAATTTTTAAAAAGCCGAAAAAAGTGTCAACAAAATGTTTCTGACAAAGAACGTTTCCACAAGAGATTTTACGCTCTGAAACTCACGCAGTTCCGAAAATAATTCGAAATAACTGCATTAGAGTACTATTATGATAAGACTGAAGTAAAATTAAAATCCTAAGCGAGAAAAGAGATGGAGACCTATGTGATCCACAAACTGGGTACCAAAAAACCTCTTGGTCTGAACGAAATTTAAATTTGCTACATCCACTTTTAACTTATTCTGTTTTTACCCACATAGACACTCATCGAGTTTTTACCATTGATCTATTTATCTATTTATTTGCTCTTTTGTTCCAAATAACGTACAGGGAGTAGAGGTAACAATATCATTCTTGTATCCACATTCTACCTCTTTTTAATGGAAGGTTGTATCCCATTTCTGCATACGATAAGTACTAAGCTTATTTTAATGTGAGTTGTTTAACCATTTGACATCCCTCTTTCAAATCTCTAAATCTCTACTTCTTTTTCTTCTTTCACACACAACCACGCACACACACGCATACACCAACACTTCACTTCCCCCCCCCCCCCCCCCACTTTCTCCTACCCTTTTTTAACCAAACCAACCCCCCCCTTCCCCCCCCCCCCCCATCCTCTCTCCCTCTCAAACTCTTCCCTGCATCATGTGGTAACCGTGAGCTGATTTTACTCTCACAAGTTTCACGATTTTATGGAACATAAAACTCGTCATCCACTGAGTAATGTAAAGTATCCCTGCTCAGTGGACGTTTTACCCTGTACAGTTCAGTTGTGTGGTTGTTTTACGCCTGAAGAAGACTTGTAAGTCGAAAATTTGCGTCTGTGCTTGCCCTGTGTTAAAGCACTTACCGCCGGTGTTTGGGTTCTCCTAAACAGTAAATCAAAACACGAATTGAAAGTAGGCCTACATGTAGATAGATTTTTCGGGTAAAACAACGGGGACGATTCCACATTCTACTATATATTATTGTTGGATGGATGGATGGATGGATGGATGGATGGATGGATGGATGGATGGATGGATGGATGGATGGATGGATGGATGGATGGATGGATGGATGGATGGATTTCTATGGCCTATCAGCCTTTGAAGGCTATTTCAGGCCATGGAGCACGAAAATCACTAGAATAGTTGAGAGTAAGCGCTAATCAAGTCACGATGTCACTAGTAATTTACTTCTTGCGATGGATGGATGGATGGATGGATGGAGTTTTACGACCTATCAACCTTTGTAGGCTACGTAAGGCCATTGAGTTAAAAAATAATGAGAATAATTTTAGGGTAAACGCAAATCAAGTCACGATGTCCCTAGATATTTGCCTTTTACGAATCGCGTAGGGAGTCGCGGTGGGTCTATTAGTATTACTGTTGTGCGACTCTTACCAATGTAAGCTAACTGTAACTAAGAGTTTCCATTTTCCGTCCTCTGGGGGGAAAACCACCACCACCACCCAAAGAAACTGCAGCAATGCCGACTGCACTTGCAGCCAAAATGTTCATTATCACGCACACATACAGTCATTAGGGTTTCTAACTTTTATTTCTACCACTATCCCAGGTTAACTTAGCCTCAACATTTAGTCTATACAGGAATATTATTATTTTAAATCGCACATTGACAATTAAATTAGCTTAAAGCAAAGGATAAAATCGACACTTTAAGCAAATCAGACATACCAGCAGTCAAATGTCAATACATATTATTTGAATATTTTAAAGACTTGCTTGAAAAACAAGAACGAGAGGTTATTTCCACTATAGAGACAAAGCACAGACGTCAAAATGAATACGGTATTTGTATCAGTGACAGTCTAAATGTAATGAAAAGGCCAAATGTTACTTGGCATCATCACAAAATGATTCTGCATGCACAGAATGGTACTGCATGCCTGCGCCCGCACACATACACGCAAGCATACTTATATTTATTCAGTGTTTGTGCGTGTGAGAATTGTGACGACGGTAAAAGGAATAACTTTTTTTCAAGGTTTAATCCGTTCGACTGTTTCCTAATCACTTTTGTGATCTTTGGGTTTTCATTGTTAATGTTTAGGGAAAAAAAGTTTAACGAGGAAGATGAGAAACGATTCATGAAGAGATTTTCATGTGTACAGTTAAGCATATAAAAGCATATCCCACTGACAACGTAATAGCATGCCAAATTTCAATATCATTGTAGTCTCCGCTAACTACCAGACCAGAATGGCATCTGTAAGCAGAGGTCATCATTACTGATATCATTAAAGTTTAATAGAACATAATATTAGCTGGGGTAAGAAGACAAGGTAAGAGGTGTGCTGTGTGAGGGCATGGACACGTCTGCGCGCTTGAAATTACTCCTACATTTCAAATTTCATATTCCATCAAAATATTATCTTCCAAGTGGTCAAGATGGGTTTAACGTTTTCTGGTCATTACATACAGGTAAATGTATCATTAGTAACGGTTCAGTCACTCAGGCTAAAGCATCTTAGAAACAATGTTTAGTCTATGTTGTTCAACTGACCAGCAGAGTGAGATCTTTTAAACTAGCGTCGATGTGTTGGGGTCATCATACACTAACACCTTTCTTGGCGTGACATACCATTCAACCTTAACATCACTAAAACGTGTATAAAACCTTTCCGGGGAAAAAAAGAGGCAGACATGACAACAGTTTTGTTACAGCATAGACTGCATTTCTAAACAGTTAATAGACCAAGTTCAACTGAACAAAAAGAAGTTCTCAAAACAACTTTGTTCAAAGTTGAATATGGCCTAAAATGTACGGTATACAATAAAATCTAATTAATCAGATTACATGTTTAAAAACTTCAAAAGGTAGGCCTGTATTATTTGGAATATGTGACCCTCCTCTAAAAAAAAAAACATTAGTCATCTAACTCAATTCGAGATATTGGACAACTACAGTGAGAAGGGTATTTCAGTTTGGAGATTTTGATAGATTTGGAACCTCCATTCATTTGCGTATACCACAACAGCGAGCTTGTGTGAAATGCAGTCATTTTCTTGGCTTATTCTGCAAAATTCGTACCTTAGCATACGGAAACAGGAGTGAAAAGTTCGTAGAGAAATCGGTACTTTGTCCGCCCTTGTGATAAACTGTGAACAGATCAGCCACGGTGTTGCATAATTATAGACTATTTTCTCCCAATCCGTCTTTTCTGAGTTTTTTCCATTGTATACCAATTTCAAAATAGCCATCACGATGACAACACCATGTTGCATTAAAAAACGGCCTACATTTTAAAGCCTTTTTTCTCAAATCGTCAAAATATTGGGTACCAGTCATCTGTAGCTCATATCTTTGTCAATACTTCAATTTTCAAGCTTTTTGCATCACTGGAAAGAGAAATGTCTCCATTTTACGACCAGACTTAAAGTTCAGAATTTCCTAAAGGTGACATCCACCTCATTTTGTGGTGGAGGGTCACGTGTCATCACATTAAAACTATATACAATGTCAAAAATGCAATGTTAATTAATATGGCACAATGTTCTATATTTCTACCTATGGATCAAATCTATTCTATAAATGACACCATACAGCTTCTAAAGGTGTACAATATAATGTATAACATGGCAAATGATATATCATAGACGTTCAAACAAGTCATTCCACATAAACCTTCAAATAGTTAATTTTTCATAAAGGTTCAGGCAGGTTGAAATAAACATGGAACATAGTTGCATCCATGTTTACATATTGCCTCATCACCACACACAAGGGAATATAGTCATCAATGCACACAAACGACTTCATCATACATCATATATAACTCACTTTTTTTTTTTAAATGAGAAGAGGCACATGCCCATTCCTCTCCTGTCATTCACAGTTTGTTAGTACTAGAGCAAAATGATAAATGTGTCCAAAGGCAAAATACAAGTCCTCTACTCCAATGGTCACCATCTGGAGTAATTATGCATAGAACACTTCAAAGAGTGCAAGATGCTGCAGCTCGACTCATCTGTAAGTAAAAAAGTCAGATCATCTCACTCCTCTCTTCCGCTCTCTCCATTGGCTGCCCATTAGTGCTTGAGTCCAATACAAGATTGCCTGTCTTTGCTACCATTACTTCGCTGAATCCCTTCCTCAATATCTCTCTAAACCCATGCGCACCTACACACCCGCTAGACAGCTACGCTCTTCCGCAGACACAAGAATCCTCAGGTTCCCGGAGGACCCTCCAGTTAAAACAAAATTTGGTGAACGCTCTTTCTTTTATCAGGCTCCCTCTATCTGGAATGACCTCCCCGCCTCTGTTCGTCACTCTACATCTCCCTCGACCTTTCGCTCTGCTCTCAAAACTCACCTCTTCTTGAAATCTTTCCCGAATCCTGTCTAAGTTTCTTCATCTTCCTCCCCTCACTGTTCTCTTTGTACTAGCTTGCCTAAGCCCCCTACCACCCTCCTGTCTCTCCTCCCCCTCTCCCCAGTTTCATGGTTAAGCGGTGATGCTGTACACCAGTTTGTCGAATGCCTGAAGTGAATGTCTGACTCCTATGTTAGCTACAGTTTATTAAGGTGACCCTCTTGAGGTCACGTGACTGACTGTGATCTCTTACAGCTTTATATTGTAAGCTGGTTGTGTACTGCTATGACCGCTCTGGATGCATGTCGTAACTCCAGTTTGTATAAGGCGCTTATATCAAATCCACAACAGTGAGGTGTTGTGTTATTATGTAACACTAGCCACTACCTTAATGCCCAATACAGAAACACCAGTATATGCCTAGAAAACACAATTTTCTATATGAGATGTAGTAACTCACATTTGGATCACACATGAAGGTCATGCACTTTGCCGGGACCTGTCGCCAACCCTTCTTCTCGCTGATGCTCTTTACAGGTTGCTACTACCCCCTCACCCCAAAATGCTTCCAAAAGTGACATAGGGGTATCCATAACCACACTGTCCGTTTACAGCTGCATCTCGACAAAAGCAAGTCCTTTACTCCAGTAATCACCATTTGGAGTATAATGCACAGGACAAAGTACCCTAACAAGATGCAGGAACACTGGTGCAATTAACAATTGCACACAACTTGAAGCCAGTCAGGCGAGAAAATCTGACCCAGTATTAACTTAAGTATACATTCATTACAAGGAGTCATGAAACATGGCCCACTCAATGAGCAAAAGTTACAAACATCAAAAGTTACAAAATATTCTAAGCTAAACAGAAGCAGTGCAAAGTGCAATCCCATTTGCAGCTCAATACAAGTCAATCTCAATTTCACCTCTTCAACAGTAACAAGGTCTGAATATTCAGTCATTAAAGAGGTGATAGCATCCATGGTTTCATGGTCTATAGTCATGAAACAATTCTCAAATCAACAGCAAAGTATTTGCATTTCAGTACACAGAACATGTCTATCAACATTAATTGCAAAAAATCCAATATAGCATGGACAAAACTATTCTGTCAGTAATAATCTGTGTGGCCATGACTCCATGGATGTGAACAAGACAAGCAGTGTCATGTGCTAAAACCTTCACATAGACTGCAGCCAGTGGATTTATTTCCCCCTTCTCCTGAAGCTTCAGGTTTGAGCCTTTCACAAGTGGCAACCAGTGCTGCCAGGGATGTCAATATGTCTGACATGCCACAATGTTACTATATGTTACGTCGTTGCTGTTGATTGGGTGGTAAACAGGCAGAACTAGAACTGACTGGGTTTTTTAGTCATTACCAGTTATGGCTGATTCAGTCAGTGGTTACGAGTAATGACTGAAAATCTTAGGCATTACTAGAATTGACTAGCACATGTCGTGAACTGAACGCTTGATGACTAGGCAGGCGACGTTAACGTCTTTTTTTAAGTGATGATTTAGGCACTCAAGGTTGACCCGTTGGGGTTGCCAACGTCCTGTTGTTTCTTGGATTTACTGCTTGTTGATT
>JAWQFJ010012132.1:0-5000 GCA_034096865.1 Theodoxus fluviatilis
ATGGATGGATGGATGGACGGACGGACGGAGGGACGGACGGACGGACGGGCGGACGGACGGACGGACGGATGGATGGATGGATGGATGGGTGGGTGGGTGGGTGGATGGATGGTTAGACGGATGGATGGATGGATGGATGGATGGATGGATGGATGGATGGATGGATGGATGGATGGATGGATGGGTGGGTGGATGGATGGATGGATGGATGGGTGGGTGGAAGGATGGATGGATGGATGGATGGATGGATGGATGGATGGATGGAAGGACGGACGGATGGAGTTTTACGCCCTAGCAGCTTTTATAGACTACTTAAGGCCATTTAATCACGAAAAACATAGGAAGGTCAGAAGAAGAACAAGTCGTCACAGTGTCTCTAGTTATTCGCCTCTTACACATCGCGTAGGAAGACATGGTGGGTCTATTCTTACCCCCAACCCACAGGGTCGCACAGGGGGATTGTTTAACCGGGAAAAAAAAGTTTCGTCTTTTCAACAAAATTTGCCATGTGTGTGGCCTTAACTAAGAGAGCAATGCAACGAAACGGACTGAAGATTCTCTCTCTTTCTCTCAATTATGATTAATGTTTTATATAAGATCATGCCTGCTATATTTTGTATCATTTACACGCATTTGATGCTATGGTACTTGAAAGTGTTATTCCGCAACTGAACTGATTTTACATATGTACAGAAAATATTCAGGTTTTACGTATGTACATACATGTAAGTTTATTATCATGATGGGTCGTCGGCTGTAATAAAGATCTCTCTCGATCTCTCTTAGTCGGCTTCGCCGCATAGAAATTGCCACAGCTGCATTACTCATTGTAGAAGGAAATGTATATGCAACAAGCAGTGTTAGTTTATCCCATGCGCACTCGGTGAAAACATCCCGTGCTCTAAGTCGACCTGAAGCAGTCACAGCAAGACACAGCAAGGCTGTGGGAAGCTGAGCATCTGGGAAGTCGGTCCACTTCCCTGGTATATGACGAGCTCAACATTGAGGAGATATATAAATGTTGGTGCAAGAAAATGATGAAGATAAACAAATACGGTCCTTCCCGATCAACTTCCGAGCACAACTTTCAAAATCTAAGGGGGTTTTGTTTGGGGGGAGGGGGAGGGGGAGGGGAGGGGGAGGGGGGGGGGGAGGGGGGAGGAGGGGGAGGGGGGAGGGGGGGGAGGGGGCGAGGGGGGGGGGGTTGGGTGTTGTGGTGTTGGCGATGACGGGGCAGGTTAGGCCGACACCCAAGTCTATGGGTGCTGCAAAGCGTCTTTCTTCGCAGGTGTCTTTCGTCGTCAAAAGCAAGCCAACGTTTATACCATAAACTTTTGACTCCTGAATGACGGCTGTCTAGGTGGGCGCTTGTTTCCACCATGGCTCCATGGGCTGATGCCAGGAGTTGCAACAGGCGACTGGCGGACTTGAACACTTTGCAACAGTCAGCATGCTGCCTATTGTTTGGCCGCCATCTGTCTCCGGGAAGAATGGGCTGCATGCTGAAGCCTGCCTGGTAACCTGTATGGGCTACGTCCGATATGCTTCCGTCTTGAATGACAGAATGCCCTTTGATCCTATTAGAACATGTTTGCAGTAATCAGCAAAACATTCCAACAAAAGACTTCGACACGAAGTGATTTTGAAAATATTCATTTATTCTTTTATCTTTTTCTTTCAACAGTGGTTTTCATTGTAAGCAATCAGATGACTTTGACATTCTCGAATTTCAGTTTCAACTGTTCATTAAGCTGACACACTGTACATAAGAGTGCGACCGAATTCACAGACCTGTATCTTATGATTTCAAAAAATCATTTCCTTTTGACAGCCTGGACTCCATGCACATACAAGGGTGTGAACAACACTGAATCTTTCCAGAAGTGAGTTTCCTATACTACAGATACGCAAACCAAAACAATCCAAAAGGTGTTTCCGGTGTTATCTTAAAGTGATCGCTGCCATCATACAGGAATCGGTATCAAATTTGGAACGAAAAAGCAGACGGTGCCCCGTTTTGGAAACGGATCTATTACAAGAACCGACTGATCGGACCTTGCGAATGATTGGAGTGATCACTTAAGAAAAAGAGACCGAAAATGCCTTTTGGAATGTTTAGGATTGCATTTCCACAGGCCTGGGATACCCGCCTCGTATGAGGTTCTTCCAAAACAATCATGCATCACAACAGTACCTCCCAATCAATGAAGGCAATAGCTATGTAAGGGGGAAACTGATTGCATTGTCTACAAGAAAAAGAGAAAACGAAAGAAAAAAGCAAAGAAAACAAGAAGGGCAAAGCCCATACGACTCACATGCTTGACCTTGACCTTTATATGACCTTGACCTTCAGGTGACCTTCAAGGTCAAGGTCAAACAACTAAACCTACCAATGACATCATACACAAAGAAATGCTTTACACATTTTTCCTACCAAAATATATGTGACCTTGACCCAAGGTCAAGGTCATCCAAGGTCATGCAACACAAAGCTGTTAATTCAAGACATAGGAAGCACAATGGTGCTTATTGGCACTTTCTACCATGAGATATGGTCACTTTTAGTGGTTCACTACCCCATTTTGGTCACATTTCATAAGGGTCAAAGTGACCTTGACCTTGATGATATGTGACCAAATGTGTCTCATGATAAAAGTATAAAATGTGCCCCACATAATTATTAAGTTTGAAACAGTTATCTTCCATAGTTCAGGGTCAAGGTCACTTCAAAATATGTATACAATCCAACTTTGAAGAGCTCCTGTGACCTTGACCTTGAAGCAAGGTCAACCAAACTTGTATCAAAAGATAGGGTTTGCTTTGACCTATATACCACTTGTAGCTAAGGTCGCCATTCTCAATAACGTGGGAGAAAATTGGGAAAATGTGAAAAATGACTGTTTTTGAGACCACATTTATGGCTCCTGTGACCTTGACCTTGAAGCAAGGTCAAGTCACTATGTATGTTTTTAGAGGCCTTGTCATCATACACCATCATGCCACATTTGGTGTTGATAGACTTAATAGTCTCCGAGAAAAATCCAACGTTTAAGTTTTTTACGCCCGGACGGACGGACGGGCGACACGGCTCAGTACATAGACTCACTTTTGCTTCGCATGTGAGTCAAAAAGCAAGCGACAGTAGGTGGTAGGAATGAAGGAGGAAAGTGGAGAGAGAAACACACACAGACAGACACATACATAAAGACAGACAGATAGATATGGGCAGAGAGAGAGAGAGAGAGAGAGAGAGAGAGAGAGAGAGAGAGAGAGAGAGAGAGAGAGAGAGACAGAGAGAGAGAGAGAGAGAGAGAGAGAGAGAGAGAGAGAGAGAGAGAGACAGACAGACAGACAGACAGACAGACAGACAGACAGACAGACAGACAGACAGACAGACAGACAGAGACAAAGAGAGAGGGACAGAGACAAAGAGAGAGGGACAGAGACAAAGAGAGAGGGACAGAGACAAAGAGAGAGGGACAGAGACAGAGAGACAGAGAAAGATACAGAGACAGAGAGAGAGAGACAGTGAGAGACAGAGAGAGTGAGAGACAGAAAGAGAGTCTTCAAACAATCCACCTTTTCTTTTCCTACTTACACTATGTTGGTATGCCCAAGGAAAATGACATTTTGAAATGAACGTTCCATCATTTGCTAGTCTAGGCTCCTCAAAGATTACTTACAAGAAGAATGATCTGTGGACAGGGAGACTTCTGTCTTCTTTGTGTCCATCCTTTCCCCACATTTGGACTCTCCGTTATCACAGTCAACTGCAACAGAGGAGTTTAGAACATGGAGTAATACTAAAACCTAGCTAAGATATCCAGTGTAAAAGAAGGAATACAAGTAACAACAACTACAACTACAACAACAACAAATAACAACAAAGCAACACAGTGTACAATGTAATGATACTCCCTGGCTGAGCTACCAGAGCATGCCTTGAAAGCCCAGTAGCTAGGGGTTCCAGCTGATGAGCAGGGCATTGAGCAGCTCCAGTCGTTTTATGCTTTAATAATAAATACT
This sequence comes from Theodoxus fluviatilis, assembly GCA_034096865.1. Classification (NCBI taxonomy): domain Eukaryota; kingdom Metazoa; phylum Mollusca; class Gastropoda; order Cycloneritida; family Neritidae; genus Theodoxus; species Theodoxus fluviatilis. Next base: position 4,027 of record JAWQFJ010012132.1, read on the forward strand.
CTAATAACTAGTCAGCACTCTGAGAGCGCAACCCTCCGCCAAGGAAGCCACACGTTCCCTTTCATAGTCCGCACAATTAATTAAGGCAGGATGTTTTGCTAGCCAGGTCTGACACAACGAAGTTTATTTCATTTTAGTGGCTGAAAGCGATTTCTGAATGCCAAGGCATAGGGGGACATCATCGATAGTTTGGCGTCATCAACTTCATGATTTATTATAGAATTGCTCCTTTTGTCAAAATTCCAAAATGAGATAACAGATAACCTAAAAAATTTAATGAAATCTTTCCTGGGTGAAACCATGACCTTCCACAAATTCCATCAGGATCTGTTTCAAACTTTTTGAGTTATTTTGCTAGCTAGCCAACTAATTAGTTTACTAACGAACTGAGGGTAGAACATAACTCTTTGGCAGCGGTCATAACTACTACCTGGAACCATGTTTAATTCAGTATGCCTTTTAGTGGAGTGATTTTTTTTTTCTTCTTCTTGAATTTCATGCACACATGATTATAGCTTTTTTTAATATCCAAGAAAGGTTGGGTTTTTTTAATATTCATTTTGGTGCAACTTTTTTCTCTCTCACTTTATTACATATTTGTAATAGATGCAACAATTTTTCTTAACGCAAACTGAAAAAACTAAAATGATCAACCAATGGCCAGATTCTTAGGCAAGGTTTTGGGGGGAAAATAAAAGGATATCATGAAATTTGGCTGAGAGATCCCGTTTCAAAGATTCCCATTATGTAAAAAAAGACTTTGTATGATTGTTGCAAAGACTAAAAGTCATTGTAGGGTAAACAATAGTAGGCAAAACAACCCTGTGTTTATTGACAAGAGGAAACATTTTGAGTGCAGTTCTCAGACTGAGGAAAGACATTGCTTAAAATGCCTACTTTGTCATTAAACACAGGGGTTACATCACTTGAGAGTTCTGTGGTCCACTTTTTAATACCATGCTCTACTTCCACTT
>JAWQFJ010012132.1:10000-22123 GCA_034096865.1 Theodoxus fluviatilis
ACGCACTTTTTTTTTTACTGCACGTAATAAGAGAATGGTGTGCATGGGAAGGAGTGCAAAATGTAGCTGTCTTCCTTATGCACCTTCTGAAACATTGTTCCTGATTCAGAATTTAAAATTTGTCACTTTTTATTTTAAAAAAGTTTGTAACGGTGTAATGTTGTGAACAGACATTGATCAGAATTCAATTTTTGGGGTTTACAAAGAGTATATTCAATTATTTTTATTTTCTGACTTCACTTTTAAGTTTTCTGATGTCCATTGCTAAACTTGGACTGTGAGAATAAGTACATTGGTCCAACAGATGTGCTTAAATGGAAAAAATGTAACCATTTAAAATGGTCGAAAGACTGAAGTATGTATCTAATGATATATACATTCCCAATGCAATTGCTTTTCTTTAAATATGTGTTTGTTACATTTAGAATACATCTAAAAACTGTTTAATACTAAAATTGACATATTTAATGCTTAAAGCATGACTTTCAATGAGGAATTGTGTTGTGGCGTTATGTTGTGAACAGACTCGTTATTATCTTTTCTAAAGTCTTTGTTTACTAGTTTTCAGTTCAAATTTGTAATGTGTATGACAGTTTTGACTCATGTGGTGAGTTCTCAAGATGTAATAATAAAGATTTCCACTTTTTAAAGTTTATACAGTGTGTGTTTGAAATGTGTGACGGTGTTAATGTTGTGAACAGACTTAAAATCTTTTTTCAAAAATGCAACCAAACAAAGCATCATCTTAAATTTATGTGTTGTGTAGTTGATTCTCATGACAAATCCTACCATATTCATGCAAAACTGTTAAGTTTTCATAAAGTTTACTTTTAGGAACTCATGTAACAGCTCTCTGCTCACCTCCGTACTTTTGACCACATGTCAAGGCTGTATACATGTCAAGGCTGTATACATGTCAAGGCTGTATACATGTCAAGGCTGTATACATGTCAAGGCTGTATACATGTCAAGGCTGTATACATGTCAAGGCTGTATACATGTCAAGGCTGTATACATGTCAAGGCTGTATACATGTCAAGGCTGTATACATGTAAGATCTGCTGTTCACAAATGGTAATGTTGTCAAGGCTGTATACATGTAATGGTAATGTTGTCAAGGCTGTATACATGTCAAGGCTGTATACATGTCAAGGCTGTATACATGTCAAGGCTGTATACATGTCAAGGCTGTATACATGTCAAGGCTGTATACATGTCAAGGCTGTACACATGTCAAGGCTGTATACATGTCAAGGCTGTATACATGTCAAGGCTGTATACATGTCAAGGCTGTATAAATGTAAGATCAAGGCTGTATACATGTAAGATCAAGGCTGTATACATGTCAAGGCTGTATACATGTCAAGGCTGTATACATGTCAAGGCTGTATACATGTCAAGGTTGTATACATGTCAGGCTGTATACATGTCAAGGCTGTATACATGTAAGATCAAGGCTGTATATATGTCAAGGCTGTATACATGTCAAGACTGTATACATGTCAAGGCTGTATACATGTCAAGGCTGTATACATGTAAGGTGAAGGCTGTATACATGTAAGGTCAAGGCTGTATACATGTAAGGTCAAGGCTGTATACATGTCAAGGCTGTATACATGTCAAGGCTGTATACATGTCAAGGCTGTATACATGTCAAGGCTGTATACATGTCAAGGCTGTATACATGTCAAGGCTGTATACATGTCAAGGCTGTATACATGTCAAGGCTGTATACATGTCAAGGCTGTATACATGTCAAGGCTGTACACATGTCAAGGCTGTATACATGTCAAGGCTGTATACATGTCAAGGCTGTATACATGTCAAGGCTGTATACAATACATGTAAGATCAAAGAAAAAAATAGTTGTGGCTATGATAACCTGACTGACCCTATTTTCCCCTGCCAACGCTTAACTTTTTTATTCGATGGTGCAAAACAAAAACAGAAACAAACCACACAAAAAAGGTGAAGAAAGCAATTGTAATCAACACATTGTGTGCTGTCCCATTTTCCTGCCTCATAAGTACTTGGGGAATAAACTATTTAAGTAAAAATCTTCTTTCTTTCAGCAAAAGAAAAATTGTTATTTATGTTCAATCAGGCTTCTATTTATTAAAAAAAAACATTTTATGTATAATTTTCAGGGGAACCTACTCCTTTTTCTAGCCATGTTACCATCACCACAACCATTTTTTCTTTTGGCCCATTCATTCGTGTTTTTAAATTAAAGTCTTTCAGTTGTTCATTTTTCCTTACTGATCTCTACTTCTCCTTGGAGGTTGGTTCATCTCATGTGTCTATTCCATCCATACTCTGGAATCCTATATAGAGTAAATATTTCAATAAATGGTCCCTGTGTTCTCACCATTCATGTAATACTACTTCTGTGTTTCATCATTGTCATCATCATCACCACCATCATGAATTTGTATTGTTTGTGACAGAGGTTGTCAAACCCTGGAAGCCGCAAGGTGACACATGCACCAAGACAATCTAGAACATCTCCATTCACTTTCAAATGTGAGTGCTCAGCATGATTGTGTCAGGGATCTTTTTACAGTATATTCATTCATTAGCTTTGACTAATTCATGTGTGTCTATTTCTAGTGTTTACCATACATTCTTATTCAATGCCTCTTTCACAGATATATGCAAATCTACCCTGATTCCACATGCACAACTTTACATGGTGCCTATGGTGGATTTACAAATGTATATGGATACACAAATCTTGCCGATTCAAGAATTATATGAATCTATGAGATCATTATCCCTAATACCTATAGTTCTTACAGTAGGAAGTGTATGATAGGAAGACTAACAAACATGACCAGATCATGCAGATGGTCTTATGCTCTTACAGCTGTGTCTGCAAATTTTTTTGACTGAGGGCTGTCTATAACATAAGACAGGCAGAGCTTTTGCCTCATATCATTACTCTTGCAAAATGACTTTCCTTTGTTCATCCTTACCTCCCTCCCTCCCTCTCTGATCTGAAATCACCTAAATGTATACACACCTGATCTACTGTAGTTTTCCATCAAGTGTTGGGGGTTCAAAGAACATTTGTTTATCCCTGGTCATCGAATCACACTATGTGTCCAACACCTCAGCTCCTTCAGGAATATGCAACAAGGTTGCATATAAGTGTGCCACAGTTTCACATCTTCTCTGTTTCAATCTTGACAGGAATCCAGCATTACTCCTGAATGTGTAGAAGCAATGCACGTTCAGTATTCTGTTAAAAGATGCAACTCTAGGACTTATGCTGCTTCAAGCACTGCACAGTATGTGCTGACTGAAAAGGACTGCAAGCTGAGGATTCTGAATATATATGTACAGTCAGATCTCTTGGGGGTGGGGGGTGGTGGGGGTGGTGGGGGTGGGGTGGGGGTGGGTGGGGAGGGAGAGAGAGAGAGAGAGAGAGAGAGAGAGAGAGAGAGAGAGAGAGAGAGAGAGAGAGAGAGAGAGAGAGAGAGAGAGAGAGAGAGAGAGAGAGAGAGAGAGAGAGAGATGCAGTAGGACAGACAGACAGACAGACAGACAGACAGACAGACAGACAGACAGACAGACAGACAGACAGACAGACAGACAGACAGACAGTGACACAGACGGAGAACCAAGAGAAACAAACGGCCTGACAGACAAAAACCACAGACAGAGAACGAGACAGAGACATTGATCCAGAGTGTCGTCCTAGGCACGTCAGTGATAGTTTCACCAAGAGTTACCGTCCTTGCTTCACGCGCTAGCCCCCCCCAGTAAAGCGCTGCGCTCATATTTCTTGTTTTTCCACTTAAAAATATATCCTCAACATTTGCATATACTAAATTGCAGCAAATGAGCTCTCCAAATTCAAATGGGTCTGATAATACGACCTGAGCACGTTCAGTCAACTGCAAACCTGGAACCACGTGCACATAGCAGAACGTAAACATCAGCCACGAACGTCAACAATCGACATCGCGTAGCAGTGAAATAAGACAAACCCCAGATCAAACGGACACATTAAATTCCCTTACTGCAAACAAAAACTAACTATGCTCCTTACCCTAAATCTCGCTATAAGGCTGCGTCAGGAGTAGGTTTCCCATCGCTCTCCCATGAGTTTTCAGAATTACCCGCTCCGGTGAAGCCATTTTGGATATACTCTCGTACTCTCCTCTAATGGAAAGATATTTATTTCAGATCATGCGCCCATGTCATCAAAGTCTTCTATATGAATAAACCACACTATCATTTTGGATATGTAATTTGACACAACTGAAAGCAACGCTGATTTACGTATCGATATAGGTTATTTGCATGGCAAGTAGGAGAGTACGTACCACGTGATCAGTTAACTGCTCCCACGTGATCGCACTGGGCACATAAATTAATATACTTGAATGATGGGATAGGATTATTTGATAAAGTGCGCTACCAAAATTGGCCCAAGCGCTTGAAGAAGCTCGCAGGGGAGAGAACGCTCCGTGTGCGTCAACAGCTGACTGGTCTGGATACTGATTCTAGCAGTAATGTCACACGACGAAAACAGCCCAGGAGACGGGAACATGGTGAGTGAGGAGCGTTGCTCTGCCATGTGAAATAATTCGTCTGCTACGCTGCTTACTTGGAGATAGCCGCACAACTTTTTCTTGGTATCGCGCAAAGTTTTCACGCTGTGGATTCGTAGCGACACTTATCACCATTCATTTCGTCTACATTTCTTATGAGTATGGAAACGTTTTCTCTCTAGCTAGGACGCGATCAAAGTATTTTTCACCTTTCATTCATGTTTTTACGAGAGTAACGGTGCGATTTGTGTAGTTGTTGATAATGTCATGATTTTTTCTCCTCTTCTTTTTCACTTTCCTTTGATCTTTTAAACGTCATTTCAATTTTGGTAATGGTGCAGTTTTATGACTTTTACCTATTTACTTTTTTCTGTGTGGTGTTCCAACAAAAACCATTGAGGTGAGTGAGATCTGGTGTAGACTAGGATGTGTCACTGTGGTATCAGGGCGGTGTGGGGGCTGGGTGATACATTTCAGGTGAATTTCACGAAATTGTCAGATGCCTCACTGATCGTTATCGTAACGTTTTATTTCATGCATGGTGAGAAGTATCTGCCACAATTTCTCTCATCACTTTCTTTTTCTTCCATGTCTCTCCCAGTCCCAAGAGGCGATGAACGGATCGGAGGTGGAGTCGGACAATTTCAGTGAGAACGGCGAGGATGATGAGCTTACCGACGACAAATTCGACCCCGCGGATCGGGCCTACTTTGAGAAGCTGAAGCAGCAAGAGAGGGAGGAGAGGGAGGAGATCGAGATGGAGCTGAAGATGAAACAGCAGGAGTTTGAGGTGTACGCCCGACAGAGCGAGGACCTCCTCCGCCACAGAGCGACCGAGGACATGCTTCGCCTGCAGGCCGAAGACATGCGGGCGCGTGAAAAAGAGATCAGGGCCGCGCAGGAGCGCATGCATCAACGCGAGCAGGAGATGCTTCGAAACAAGCATGTCAGCAGCGAGGAGTTACGATCAGCTCACTCCCGACCCCTCACCTCCCCCCTCCTACCTCAGCCCCTGGTGGCCCGCTCCTCTCCCAAGACTGACTTCCCCAAGACAGAATTCAAATCCGAATTCAAAAGCGATCTACCTCGGCCCGATTTCCCCAAGAGTGAGCAAGCGTTCAAGAGGGACTGTCGGGGTGAGTTTAAGTCCAGCGACAACCACACAGTCCTCATTCCCGATGGTAAAAGTCCCAGTCCCTTCTCCAGTCCCCCGTCCCCCGACAGAGGCTTCCCCAGGCCCTCCCAGGCCCCCTCCACTGGCAGTCTCCACTCCGACTCGGGCAGCGACTCCCGCACCCACCACTGGACCTTCGAGGAGCAATTCAAACAGGTACCCCGAATTGAACTGAATTCCGGGTGGATGTGTGTGTGTGTGTGTGTGTGTGTGTGTGAGAGAGAGAGAGAGAGAGAGAGAGAGAGAGAGTGAGAGAGAGAGAGAGAGAGAGAGAGAGAGAGAGAGAGAGAGAGAGAGAGAGAGAGAGAGAGAGAGAGAGACAGAGAGAGAGAGAGAGAGACAGAGAGAGAGAGAGAGAGAGAGAGAGAGAGAGAGAGAGAGAGAGAGAGAGAGAGAGAGAGAAAGAGAGAGAGAGAGAGAATTTCACACACACGAAATTGCATATACACACGCGCGCGCTCGCACGCACGTACGCACATCTATGCACTCACGGACGCTCTCACACACAAACAAACACACACGTTCACACAAACACATACACACATATACACGCTCACACACTCACTCACTTGCAGAGGGTGAAACAAGAGAAAGAGACGCATAGACAGATGGAGGGAGAGATAGCGGTCAAGCTGGCACACAGTCACTCTGAAAGAGAGAGAGAGAGAGAGAGAGAGAGAGAGAGAGAGAGAGAGAGAGAGAGAGAGAGAGAGAGAGAGAGAGAGAGAGAGAGAATATTGTATTCAGCGATGGCTTCTGAAGTAAAAACTTCATTTCGGTACGTTATTAAACGTGCATGTTTGTGTTTGTACATGGAGGCATGTGTGTGCGTTTGGACGCGCGAGCACGTGTGTGTGTATATGTCTGATGTATGTTTGCATACTTGCGTGTGCGCGCACGTACATGTATATGTGTGTGTGTGTGTGAGAGAGAGAGAGAGAGAGAGAGAGAGAGAGAGAGAGAGAGAGAGAATGGACATATTCAATATTCAATGTGGATACTTAAATTGATGGAAACTGACAAGCACCGGTGTTGGGCTAGGTGTGTAGAAAGAAAAAAAACTAACAACATGAGTGCTATATATAACAGTGACATCGTTGTTGTCTTTGGCGAAAGATATAATAGTGTCGTATTTCGTATCCTTCATCCACGCACACCGCATGACAGACTTTTCATAACCTCATGTTTCTCAACTGGTCATGCATTCACAGCGGGAATGATAAGCGCAGTTGATGATAGAAGTTTCGATTTAATGTGTGCATCACCACCACCGGATTCAAAGTCGCTCTCTGTCGAAGTTACACAGTAATAATCAGGGAGACTTGCGCTGCATGTATTTTCCACGCAGGACGCAGACAACGAAACGTCTATGATTTACTCGCCGTAATGCTAAACAATCAGAACGCCAGGTTCACTTCACACCAATCGTCAGTCGAGGCGCGTTTCCGATGGTTGATCCGGGCAAATGACACCCGTTTCTGGCGTGGGTTTGCGGGTGCGGGGGCTATCAATGGTCGTCACCAGTGAACGATCCCAAGCGAGGTAGAAGTGTGAACAAATTTCATTCGCGTTGGAGTGTTTTGCTTCCTTTCATATCCGTTTTATTTCCGACTCCCTCAGCGTCGGGTTTGTGCCGACCTCCGATCTTCGTTACTGTTTCTTTTGCTCTGCCATATGTCCCCCCCCCCCCCCCCCCCCAGGAGCAAGTGGCCATATGGCGCAAGCGACGGTACGCTGCAGGGGACCACACACACCCCATGATCAAATCGTGCCGACACACTCCCCCACACCCGCGCAAACTAATTCGCTCTCACATGTGCCTCGACAAACTTCTACCTAGAGAGAGAGAGAGAGAGAGAGAGAGAGAGAGAGAGAGAGAGAGAGAGAGAGAGAGAGAGAGAAATGGGTTGAACGGAATTGCGTTGGTCACGGATGAAGAGCGGGCGTGTGAGATTGCAAGCAAGCTGACAGTGCGTGTGCTTGGTGTGTGTTTGTGTAGTTTTAAGTGTAGGAATCTCTCTCTCTCTCTCTCTCTCTCTCTCTCTCTCTCTCTCTCTCTCTCTCTCTCTCTGAGTGTGTTTGTGTGTGTGTGTGTGTGTGTGTGTGTGTGTGTGTGTGTGTGTGTGTGTGTGTGTGTGTGTGTGTGTGTGTGTGTGTGTGTGTGTGTGTGTGCTTGGATTTGACATTTTAGTGCATGTACGTCAGAGATGATGCAGGATATGTAGATGTCGAACTGATCTTACGCGCTGTTATTCAACCCGCGTGAAATAGACAGACCCCTTTATTATCTTCGCGTATTCAACGTATATTTTTGCGCAAACTAATCTTAGTACTGATGATGCAAATTTTCCCCCTGCATAGGTAATAAGCTGTTCATGTATGAATGTAATTTTCACTCCTATATCTGGTGACACTAAACTATAATTTTCAGACTTTAAAATGCTTTTGGTGAGTGTCGTGGTACACAAATGATATAAAAATAGGTGAACGATTTGTGGGATAGATGGTGTTCAATTTGGCTTGCCTCATGTGTCGTTGTATATATATAGTCAGCCTTCGCACGAAGTATTTGTGCAAGTAAGAATAAGTGGAGAACGGACCCGCTCGAACGGAAAACCATAGCTCTACTTTTGAAATGCGATTTGCGTGAACGACAGAGCCTAGCTGCAATTTTTAACATTTATGTCAATTTTTTTTTACCGCATTGATATTTTTCAGTAATTCTCAGCGGACATTTTTATCGTCAGATAGTTGAGTAATAGAAATTGCCGATATGCCGGTTTTTTCTTTGATTTTCAAGAGATTGCTATGATGTGAAAAAGGTCCGTGAAGAAATTATCTTTGCACCTGGGGATCGTTGACGATTTACATCAATTCAGTGCACTGTTTGCTGCGATTATGTTTTTAAGTTTAATGGATTATATTTTACAGACATTTCTTTTTCGTGTAGTTTTGGTGCATAACGTCATAAATACCAGGAATCAGCCATAAGAAAACGGAAATAAATTCTTAGTTTTAGTGACTCAAAATTCAAATCTTCCACCTCTACTTTATGTGGATAATTTTGTAACCACCAAAAAATATTGTAGTCGTCCATTTTAAAAATCTTAATCGTACGATTGCAGCCACAGGCGTGCTAAATTTATTTTGGAGCGGAAAAGAGCTGCTTCCTCTAGCAGATCTTAAGATGTGCGTCGCTTACAGACGTAAAATGTTATCTACACTAAACTTCTTAAATTATGTTTGTTGTCGTCGTTGTTTTTGCATATTTTCCGAAAATACTTTTGCTGGAGTATTAGAAAACACATATTTATATTTAAATTTGTGATTTCAGTTATTTGTGTTACTTTCCTTAAATATACTGCTTTCATTTAAGATATTTATTGAAAAGCTTGCGTTTATTTTGATCTGAAATGTTTTCCAGTTTATTTGATACGCAATATTTTTATCAGCTCTGGAGAAGAAGAAAATTACAGGACAGCCATCCTCTGCTGTTCATACATGTTGACATTCGATACGTTTTAAAATTAAAAATAGTTCAAACGGTGGTTTCAAGAAGTTTGTATGTTAACTGTAAAGCATTTAAAACTTCAAGAAATGTGATACAAGAGGAGAAAATCCCATGACACTACGTGAGTAAAAATATACCAGGCTCTTAGATCTTGGGGAAATTATCCACAATGGAGAAGTGCATCGAAAACGAATGAACTTAAACACCCCCGGGAACCGCGCAGGTTTTTCGAGTCAATCAAAAGAGATAAATATTTTTGAGAAGTAAAGGAATTCCTTGGACTTTGAAAACGCGGAAGAAGCTCTTTGCTCGTCATTGTATCGCATCAAGCAGTGAACCCGGCTGCCCTCTGTCAATTGGGTTTTGCGGCGTCCGTCTCAGCTCACTGCAAAGGGGGAGAGGATAGCGTGTCTGATCGGTTTGCACCGAAGAACCAGGATTCGCCACAGAGCGCAGATTCTCTACTCACTGCACACCGGGCTGTGTGGAATAGTTTGGACGAGGCTCATGCTTCCTGGTGATCTTCAGGCGAGCTCCACACCCACAAGGAATAGATGGTGGAGGTAGAGGGAAAGGATGGAGGAGGGGGTGGGGTGAGGAGGGGTGGGGTGAGGGTAAAAAGCAAAGGAGTAGAGAGGAGGAGATTTGGGGGGGGGGGGGGGGGGGGGGGGGGTATTGGAAGAGTTGTAGAGCCTGGTCTAGGTCTACAAGGAGGTGGGGAGAAGAGAACTCTCCGGAACGAACTGTCATTGCCGGGTCAGCGACCAGAAACCACGGGAGGAGTTTTCTGTGTCGTCGTGTTCAGTCGAGCGTGTCCACAGCAGGCGCTCCCAAACATTTGCCGGACGCTGTTGTTGGAGTTTGAAATAAATATTCCATCGATCGCTCCCAGCATCTCTCAAAGCGATGAAACGACGGAAGGAATTGTCACGTCGGCGAGAACAAAAGTGGAGAGAGTCCCCTCCCGGTTGATTTTCTGGAAATTTTTTATGGGCAGCGTAATGGACTTGCACGTTGAAATGGTGATGAAATCTTAATGATCTAGGGAGACGGGTTTCAGTGTCACTCGATAATCAGACTGGGTTCAGTGAAAGTGTAGCACGTGGGAGGACAGGAGGACACAATGACGAGAGAATGGAAAGTGATGAGTCATTATGTCAAATTCCTTCTCAAAGTATCTGCATTTATCCAGTCAATGTGACTAGGATAAGAGGGGAGTGTCAGTGTAGGCGGATTAAGAATAAGCATGCACCAACGTAAACCTTCACATGCACACACAAGGGCACTCCTGGGTATTCTTCCTTGCTACTTAAAGTGAAAAACAAATAAACGAACAAAATTGGAAGAGATAATACATATTGATAGCATGCAGAAGGCACACCTATTACCCCCGATGAAAGAAACCCAGAGAGTGCGAAATATATATTTATCTGGAAGGCCAGACATGAGGAGAGAGAGATAAAGGAGGACGAAACGTGGAGGGAACAATGAAGGCTCCCGAGGGAGATCGATGCGGAACAGTGCTTATCGAGTAAGACTAGACCCACTCCGAATGGACCTCGAGATCCTCGCGCCTCTCGATACGATCTCATTCATTATTCAGCCGATGCAAGCCACTGACTGGGGAACGCCGGGCAGCATCAATTAGTTAAGCCTACAGAATGTTGTGGGAAGATGTCGCCATGCAATTAGTCGTCGCCATCTCCAACATTCCACGCTTGGCTGCATCGAATCGCTGCGGTGACCGAGGGCGATGCCTGTCGATAGGCTAATCTCCCTTTGTGCCGCTCTCCCGACAGCCTAGATACGAGACCCATTTCAAGCGCGCCTAGACCGCCTCATGGGCAGATTCCCAGGCATCAGAGGCGATTTCCATGCCCAAACTATACATCTTCGCGATGATTCCTGGAAATGTCCATGCATCTATTCATTCTTCATCAGCTGCCGAATGCGCCACATCACTTATTAGCTGGAGGTGCAAGGCATGTTGGAGTGACTGTGGGTGGGGATGGGGATGTGGATGGGGAGGGGGACGTGGATGGGGAGGGGGGCAGCGGTGGTGAGGGGGGTGGGGGTGAGAGTGAGATTGGAGAATGGAGAGGGCATTGGAACGACTTAGCTTCTACATGGGCAACTTTTCACCTTTGTCTGGCCCTCGGCTCCTCAACACTTTTCTTTTTTGTCACTGGGTCGAAAGATGAGTTCTGTAGAAACATACAAAGAATATGCCCGGACCATAGACAACTCTACAATTAGACACCAGTATTTTCGTCATCCACTCTGTTGGTGAGTGTTCTGACACGATGCCAGTTTTCTCACAGAGCGAGAACAAACTGAAGCACAGTATTCCTTCACAGTCTTCAGAGGTGATCCATTTACTCGTGGGTGTGAACTACGGAATCACGAGATATAGGCTTTCTCAGACTACGTTTACCGGCTCGTCTCCTTCGCCCTATCAGGCTTGAAAGAACTGTCTTATTTGGGCATCCTGGCTACCCTTATAATAGAATACATAATACACGTAATTACCCTCTCGCAGCACCGCCCACCGCGCTCATCGCCAGCCAATCGTAGCGCGTGTACTTGTCATGCAGTTCATCGCCAGCCAATCGTAGCGCGTGTACTTGTCATGATCGCATGCAGTTTTCACGTGACAGCAGTTTTCCTAGACAAGCGGACGCGCGTTGAGAAATAAACAGTGCTTACGTACGTGTGTTTTGGGCATGTGCCGTAGGAAATAGTTTATGGTTGCAGTTTTCAACGCCTCAGTAGAACTGTATGTCTCAGATTCGACTGTGGGCGGAGCGATGGGAGAGGTTAATCATAATATGCATCATTTGCATTTTGCAGGGACTGCATACATATGACCATAAGATTTT
>JAWQFJ010012134.1:2500-7500 GCA_034096865.1 Theodoxus fluviatilis
ATAATGTTTTATTATGTTTGTCGGGTCCTTGTGAAGGAACGCTATCTACGTCTGTGTAGGACGAAATAGAGAGACAGACAAAAATACACGCACAGAAACATTGAGAGAGAGAGAGAGAGAGAGAGAGAGAATGAAAGAGAAAGGGAGGGATAAAGAGAGATAGAGAGAGAGGTTGAGAGATAGACACGCATAAATAAATACACTCACATGCACACACACACACACACACACACGCACACACACACACGCACACACTGATTAAGTTACAGAGAGAGAGACAGACAGATAGACAGACAGACAGACAGTCAGACAGACAGACAGACAGACAGACAGACAGACATACTGACTGACTGACTGACGAGCGGTCGGACGGACTGAGAACTAAACATGTACACAGAGAGGCATTCACTCTGGCACAGAGATAGAAGACGATGACGACGGATTTTGACAGCTTATTGGCCTTCCTATAGAAGGCCATTGATCTCAAAGTTACAGGAGCTGCTAAAAGTTCTAGGAAGTCTAGTCTCAATTCCTTAGTCATTCGCCTTTTATAAATAGCGTCATGATGCGCGGCGGTCGTATGTTGTACTCAGAACCCACACGGGGCACAGAGAGGAACAAACAGTTACACACCATGGCGTTTACATACGGACGGATAGATGGCCAGACGGAGGGACGGACACAAAGAAAGAGAGAAGATAGAACAAATAGAGTCGGCACTCATTTCATGCAAAGACCATGCCACTGGTTTCCTGCAGACAACGAAGTACCGACACGTCGACGAAGAGGTCGGAGAAGTGATATTGATTAGAAAACAGAAAAAGATGCATCCACAGAGACACATTTTCTCAAAGGTGTGCTCAACTTGGGCGATGCTTTGCCCTGCTTTGCCGAAGTTTCCACTTTGCGCAAGTGATTTTGGGGGTTTGCCAAGTGTGCGAAGTTCGAAATAGACTTCAGTGATAGTGTTGAACGAAGTCTGGTGTATACTTCGACGAAGTAAGCTGAAGCTGCGTCATTTTTGATCATATAAGATCGCTCTTTCGTTTGTGTATCGTGGGGCTCTGTGGCCGAGTGGTTAGCGCACTGGACCCACAATCAGTGGGTACGGCGCTCGAAACTGCGCTCGAAGTTGAGGGCTGAGTTGGAAAAAATTGTGAAAGCTAACTTTGGCGCGTTCATCCGCAGCCTAGTTGCATGCTCCCCAGGGAGTTGAGACGGTGTTGGAGTGATGAAAAAAGGTAGCCCGATCGACGCTGCGCTGGAAACTGCGCGGTTCACAGAGTTGCATCCTTGAGCAAGATGCTTAACCCACATTGCTTCTCCCCACCCAGGAGTGAAACCGGGTATCAAACGGCCCTCTTCAGGGCTACCAAACGGCCCTCCTCAGGGCTTTACAGGTCTTTCGGAAGGGACCTTCATAAACCGAGGCCTAGTGTGTGATACGCATGCACAACATCAATCGCGCACTATAAAGATCCTGACGCTCATGTCCTTGACGGGTGAGTGCCGGCCACAGAAAAAATATACCCAGCACGCACAACTCCCCACCCAGGAGTAAAAAAACCGGGTGTCTGCAGAATCTTCACATTGTTGAAGGTGGCAGACTAGAGAAAGAAGGAAGAAGAAGAAAAGTCTCGGCTACTCATATCATCATGTAGCTCAGTGCCCATGGTATTTGCATATTCGTACCCAATACTCTCCTTCGGCCTTCGTTCACATGGGGTGTTGCGCCCAATTAGGACACACCTTTCGGTACAGGAATGCCAACAACGCCTTCCGGGTAGCAACGAGTCAAGCAGAACGGTTGACACTGAGAGGCAATTTTTACGTGAATATAATAATTCAACTGCTCTGTTACGGAAAACCCGGTGTTACGAAAAACCTTGCCTGTTCACCAAATGTCGCCTGCACGTGGTCTGACTTACGGTTTGTCCCAGCTTGCGCCAGGAAAGTAGAAGCAGCACAGGCGTGTGTTCTTTACAGGAACTTTATTCCCGGACTGGTCATCGCTTCTAGCAATCAATCGTGTACCCACAGCGGTCACTCGTGATGCTCAGGCTGCGCCTCCACACAGCTCCTACAGCCTCCTAAGTGCTCTCAGCTTCCTCCAGTCACCCGTGTTGGACAGTGCATACGAATATATAGTGCTCGCTTTGGGTTGGAGGCTATTTCTCAGCGACCCCTTCCGTTTCCGCCACGCAAGCATGCTCCACTCTACTCACTCCACTCCACTCAATCCACTCCACTCAACTCACTCCTATCACCCCAACTCACTCACTCCAACTCACTCACTCCAACTCACTCCAACTCACTCACTCCAACTCACTCACTCCAACTCACTCACCTCACCTCACTCACCTCACCTCACCTCACCTCACCCAACCCCACCTCACCCCACCCCACTCCACCCAGCCCCACCCCACCTCACCCCACCCCAGACCATCCCACCCGAACTCACCCGAACTCACTCCAACTCACTCCAACTCACTCCAACTCACTCCAACTCACTCCAACTCCACTCCATTTCCACTCGAACTCCACTCCAACTCCACTCTAACTCACCCCAACTCACTCCAACTCACTCCAATTCCACTCCAAATCTACTCCAACTCACTCCAACTCACTCCAATTCCACTCCAAATCCACTCCAACTCCACTCCAACTCACTCCAACTCTCCTCCAACTCCACTCCAACTCCACTCCACTCCAACTCAATCCAATTCCACTACACTCCAACTCAACTATTTTCCAACTCAACTCTACTCCGACTGACTTCAACTCAACTCCATTCCAGCTCACTCCAACTCAACTCCAGTCCAACTCACTCCAACTCAACTCCACTCCAACTCACTCCAACTCAACTTCACTCCAACTCCACTCCGACTCACCTCCAACTCAACTCCACTCCAACTCAACTCCATTCCAACTCAACTCCAACTCAACTCCACTCCGACTCAACTCCGACTCAACTCAACTCCACTCCAAATTACTCCAATTCAACTCCACTCCAACTCACTCCAACTCAACTCCACTCCAAATCAACTCCACTCCAACTCCACTCCAACTCACTCCAAATCGACTCCACTAAACTCCACTCCAACTCCACTCTACTTCAACTCCACTCCAAATCCACTCCAACTCCACTCCAACTCCACTCCAAATCCACTCCACTCCACTCCAACTCCACTCCAACTCCACTCCAAATCCACTCCACTCCACTGCACTCCAACTTTACTCCAACTCTACTCCACTCCAACTCAACTCCACTTCACTTCACTCCAACTCCACTCCACTCCCACTCCAGTCCAACTCCACTCCACCTCTACTCAACTCCACTCCACTCCACTCCAACTCCTCTCCAACTCCACTCCACTCCACTCCATCTCCAACTCCTCTCTACTCAAACTCACGCCAACTCCACTCCACTCCAACTCACTCCATTTCCACTCCACTCCACTCCAACTCACTTCAACTCAACTCCACTTCACTCCAACTCACTCCAACTCAACTCAACTCCACTCCAACGCACTCCAACTCAACTCAACTCTACTCCAATACACTCCAACTCAACTCCTCTCCACTCCAACTCACTCCAACGCATCTCATCTTCAACTCCAACTGACTCCAACATCAACTCACCTTCAACTCCAACTCACCTTTAACTCAACTCTCCTGTTAACTCCAACTCCCCTTCAACTTCAACTCCCCTTTAACTCCAACTCCAACTTCAACTTCAACTTCAACTCCAACTCCAACTCCAACTTCAACTTCAACTTCAACTTAAACTTCAACTTCAACTCCAACTTCAACTCCAACTTCAACTTCAACTCCAACTCCAACTCCAACTTCAACTTCAACTCCAACTCCAACTCCAACTTCAACTTCAACTCCAACTTCTTCAACTCCAACTCCAACTGCAACTTCAACTGCAACTTCAACTCCACCTCCAATTTCAACTCCAACTTCAAATTCAACTTCAACTTCAACTCCAACTCCAACTCCAACTTCAACTTCAACTCCAACTGCAACTTCAACTCAACTTCAACTCAACTTCAACTTTAACTCCAACTTCAACTTCAGCTTCAACTCAATTCAACTCATTTCTACCTGAAGTTATTGTATTCTCGAACACGAGTAAAATCACGTGACAATTCTATGGAACACTGCTGCTACTGCTAGGACACTTGTGAGAAGTTATCGTGCGTACGTGACCAGCTTGTGAGAAGTTATCGTGCGTACGTGACCAGCTTGTGAGAAGTTATCGTGCGTACGTGACCAGCTTGTGAGAAGTTATCGTGCGTACGTGACCGGCTGCTTATGCTGGTTGCCACGCACCCTTACACAGCTTTGAGTACAGTCTGTTGCGTTGTGCTCGCTTTATGTAGTTCTGTATGCAATTTGATCGCCTTTCATTTTACTTCTCAAATAAATCTAGATTAAAATCTGCAACCGGGCAGCGTCTATTTACATCGCACATAATAAAGTGTATTACTGCCAAAGTTTAATAATTATCGACTGGCTGAAAATGTTTAGCCTGGAGATATTGTGACACGTCAGTCTTTGTTTTTCTGTGTATTACTTGTGGTATTGTTGAAGGCGGGAATCGCAACGTGAGGAGAGTTTCACAGAAATTGTCAGAAAGTAGCGACCCCAAAGCTGTAAAACGCTGAAATAGCTACAGACACATAAAGCACTTGTGATAGTGGCGATGGAAACATTTATATTCTGCGTCTTTATGTCGAATTGTGGCAGCACATTCGGATGTAGAGTTTAGAGAACACATGCTTTTCACCTGGCGCGAGGAGCAATTGCCCGGTAGTTAGTTACGGATGTCATAGACTTGGAGATAAGGGTAAAATTATTTGTACGACAGCTTGCTGACCTCATCGTCCACGATGCCTTCGATGCTTACGCATACGTCTAACTACCGCCAATGTGTCGTCCTGTTTGGAAATAGAGATGTAAAGTGGAAAAGACACTCATCGATGAAGGAGTTG